>MU224512.1:305033-316699 GCA_018584345.1 Thuja plicata
AAACTGCACTTCTTCAAATTTATCAACAATTTCTCTTCTCTCAGCTTCTCAAATACCATACGAATATGCATCATATGGTCCTCCAATGTCTTACTAAAGATCAAAATATCATCTAGGTAAACAATGAAAAATTTACCCAGAAATTCTTTTAAAACCTCATTCATGAGCCGCGTGAAAGTGCTTAGTGTATTGGTTAGCCCAAAAGGCATGACTCACCACTTGTAAAATCCTTCCTTTGTCTTGAAGGCAGTCCTCCATTCATCTCCTTCTCTAATCTGAATTTGATGATATCCACGCTTCAGATCTATCTTTGAGAAATATACAGCTCGACTCAAAAAGTCCATAATGTCATCCATTCGTGGCAATAGAAACCTGTACTTGATTGTAATCTTGTTAATTGACCTAGATTCTGTACACATCCTCCACTCTCCATTCTTCTTTGGTGCTAATACCTCCGGTATAGCACAAGGACTTAGACTCTCATGGATCAATCCTTTCTACAAAAACTCATGTACTTGCCTATTCAACTCCTCACTTTCTACAAGTGTCATTCTATCTACTGCCTTATTCGGCAAACTCGGTCCTGGAATCAAGTCCATCTGATGACTGATCTTCCTGACTGGTGGTAATCCATCAGGCACATTATCGGATACAATATCCTAAAACTCATTCAATAAATCTGCAACTTCTACAGGAACATCTTCTACTTCCTCCTTACCAGCTTTTGGAATTAAAGAAAAACACACATGCTCATGCCTCATACCATCTAGGAACTTTCTTCCATCAACAAAATTTATTCTTGCACTACCACATACCTTTTCTTCTGTGTCATTCAATGGCTTTAGCTTATGTCACACTCCATCCTTTATCATGGAATAGGTATTCGCATGACCATCATGTACAACACATCTATCAAACTATCATGGTCTACCCAACAACATATGACATACATCCATAGATATGATATCACACAGTACCTCATCATGGTATCCACCAATATTGAACTTCAAGAGGCATTGTTCACTGACCATGACCTTGTGGTCATCCTATACCTAGGCAATCTGATATGGATGTGGGTGTTTCTGTCTCTTGAGCTTCAACTTTGTCACCATCTCTTCTGACATCAAATTGTCAGTTCTTCCACTATCAATAATCACATCACAACACTTACCCTCACACTTGCACCTGGTGTGAAATAGGCTCCTCCTTTGTTCAGGTTCATTCTCACCACTCAGCAGGACTCTTCTGTTAATCAGCATTTCTCCTCTTTTAGTATCTTCAGAATGTGACGATCTGGCATCTTCATCTACATGTGCAACTCTGGCCTGGCCTTCATTTCTCCTCTCTATTCTTCCTTGGCACTGAGGACATTCAAATTCCCTGTGACCTTCTTCTCCACAGTGAAAACATGTTCCACGAAAGCCTCTTCTTCAAGATCCTTGTCCTGTTCATCTTCCTCTGTTATATCTATTATTCTGATCTTGGAAATGATTGGAATTGTTTCCTTGCTGATTCTGATTGTTACTGGCCTCGTCCTTCTTTTTTGGATCTTCATTTCGGCCACCATATGACCATCCACCAGATCTTCCACCATGACCTCTTCCATTTTGTCTTCTCTCAAACTTCTTGTTCAGCTTTTCTTCTACTTTCCGGGCAAACCGGTATGCCTCCTCAATACTATTCATTCAAACCAGATTCAACTCCTCCTGAATGCTTGGCCTCAACCCATTTAGGTAATAGGCAAATTTCTCCTTATCATCTTCTGCATGGCCTGTTCTGATGAGGAATCGATAGAACTCCTCAGTATACTCTATAATAGATCTTCCTGCTTGCTTCAAACTTTGCATTTTCTTCAGCAGGTCAAGCTCATAATCAACAGGAATGAACTGTCACTTCAACTTATCCACCATCTAATCCCATCTTGTGATTTTATCCTTTCCCCTTTGATTTCTCTCCAATTGGATCTCCTGCCACAAGATCTTCACATGACCCTTCAGTCTAGCCTTCGCAAACTTGACCCGATAAGGATCCTCAATATCTTCATACTCAAAATACTCTTCACATTTGTTGATCTAGTCAATCAACTCCTCTGGGTTAAGATTCCCTAAAAATTTAGGAACCTCAATCTTAGGTCTTTTCCCAATCTTGGAAATGGCTCAAAAAAGCCTTTCTTTTTCTGGATTCACAACTTCAACTTCTTCTTGATCATCATTTACTTCTTCGACTTCATCCTCACTTTCATTTCTAACATTAAGATTCATTCCTCTATGAATCTCTTCTTGCAATGCTTGCACTTGTCTCTAGAGCTCTCTAACCTCAAGTGTCGCAACACCAGCTCTTTCGCCACATTCCCTTCATGGAGGCATTTTTGCGATGCACACTTAAACCCTAACCACGGTCCTGGTGCAAACTGCCTCACAGTCGGCGATCTATTTACATAAAAACCCTAACCCATGGTCCTGGTGCAAACTGACTCACAGTCGGTGATCTATTTACACACTCAAGAACTCCTACTCTGATACCACCTGATGAAGGGTGCTCCCCTTAATGCCACAATCACATAACAGAAATAGAGAAGCAACAACAATTTGCAAGAATAGAAAATGGGCTTCTTATTATCTCCACAAATGTGGAATTACAAACTTTCAGAATTACAATAAAGCCACATGGGAATTCCCCTTACAATATTTTGTAGGACAAAGCCTCGAATTATTACCCAGATCTACCCAGAACTACCCTAGACAACACTATGGGCCTTCTTTATATAGGAAAATTCCACCACCCAAGAAGGTTCCATAAATTTAGCCCATAGGGCCGACCAAACTTAGAATTATTTTATTTTACAATTTATTAAATCATAGTCAGCTCAAAATAACTTTTGAAACCCGAACAAAATTTTTGAAGAAAATTATTCTCTGCCATTTCAGGTGACCCAACTTCCGTAGACCATAAGTCATCACCAGTTGACCCGATTGACTATTATGACCCCAATCCGTAAAGACCATGAAGCGCTCTACAGGCCAAACCAATGCAAGCACCTATCCCCAAAATTTTCAACCTCATCTAAGGCCTCTAAATCCTTCAAAATTGAGTTCAAAGTTTCTGTACCCTGCTGCCAATACCCATAATCTTTAATATCTTCAAAACTAGACCTAATCTAGCCATGAAAATTTACTGGTAGGCTGATAAGACTACGATGAACCTCCACATGTGAGATTAGAACATTTTGAGATCATATGACCAACTTACTAAAAATAGCAAGTTTCCATAGATAGTAGCTCTGCACAAGATAGCCCTTATTGAAAAGAAAACAAAAATATTTTTGGGTGATGCAAGATTTCCCTTACACCCAGGATGCTCCTACATCATTGATTCCATGTTACATAATGTCTTAAGTAAATTTGGTTGTCTAGAGACTATTATGGTAGACAATAGAATGTGTTTTAGATCAAATAATTTAATGCTTTCTATAAACAATATTGGATCCAAGTTTCTCTCTCTTCCCCATATCAGCCACAAGGGAATGGTCAAGATGAATCTAGTAATAAGAGTCTGATTAAAATTATGAAAAGAGTGTTGGATAAGAATAACAATGCCTTGGATTCAAAGTTGCAGAAAGTACTATGGGATGATAGGATAACAGTGAAGAAGGCCATTGGTTGTGAACATTTTGATTTTGTATATGGTATTCAGGCTAGGTTGCCTCAAACCAACTTGTTGCAGATGTACAAATTTGTTCAAGGATATGATGAAGAACTAGATGATGACATGCGGATTCGAATGGATGATTTTATACAAATAGATAAATCATGAAGGAATGCACATGATAGGAATTTTAAGCTCCAGTTGCAATGTAAGGATTTTTTTGACAAAAGAACCACTGTTAGCAATTTTGAAAGTGATGATCTGGTCTTAGTGTGGAATTCTAGACTTGAAGAAAAAAGGAAAACATGGTAATTTTGACCCTATCTGGCTAGGACCATACATTGTTGATATTAAATGGGGTTTAGATTCTTACATTCTTAAAGATTTGGTTGGAAATGTTTGGGAATTGCTAGTTCATGGAAAATTCCTTAAATTCTACTTCTCTTTAAGTTCTCAAATCCATGAACATTTGGTTGTAAATAGGTTTGTATTTTTTTTGTCTATTTTAGGTTATTTTTCAATTCCTCTAGGTGGTATGCATATCCCTAAGGTTTTGGAATCTAGTCATGCCTATAAGAGACATACCTCCCCAGCTAGAGCCATTGTTAGGGCTATGAAAAAATCATCTTCAAACGTGTCTTCCCGACATTTTTCTAAGTGTTCTAAGGCCTGGTTTCAATGTCTTATTTTCCCTTAGGCCCTAAAACCATTGGAATGTTTGAGAAACTGTAAGTCCTTGTGGCTTGTTATATTTTCATATTAATTTTTCATGTCACTTAAAAGTCTTTTAACCCCATGTGTTTTTTGTCATGTTTCCTAACCAAGCCCTTCTCTTTTTATTCGATCCTAATTCTTATCTCTTTACCTTGTAATTGACATCAAATATTATCTATGGTATGGAGACTTGGCACAACAGTTTATCTCTTAATCTCAGAAGGGCAGGGAATATCCTCTTTTCATTTAGCAACTTGGCGTGTTGGTTATCTCTTGATCTCTTAATATTGGCAGTTAATTTCTTAGCATCTATAGATCTAGTGACAATTTTATAATTGACATTTTGTCTTTTCACGTTAAATCTTGTGATGATATAATTAAGTCTTAGAAAATATGGAGATCTAGAAAGGGTTGTTCATGCTAATTTGATTGGAGGGCCAGTTTTGGATCTCGTAATCTAAGTTGAGTTAAGTCATGTATTCAATGATTCAGAGATAGATTTATCTCTTAATCTCACAATCAAACTATGGTCAAGGGTTGCTTCTAGCAATTCAGAGATAGATTTATCTTTGAATCTTGAGATCAGATTGGAGTTAATAAAAGTGGTTGGAGGTTAATTGAGAACCATCAATTCAAGATAAGATGTGTGGCTAGAACTGAATCTCCAAATAAGTCAAAGTAAAGATAGAGTTGTAGACACCTAAAATTGACTAGGTGTCTCTTAATCATGAAAATTTGCAAATCTCAGCCAATTGCCCTAAATCTCATGAAAATACATCAAAATGGATCCAAATCAAATCAAATAGACATTTATCAAGTAAATTGGAAAAAACCAATTAAAATCAAAGGATTAAATAATAATCAAATTTAAGCCTAAGAGGGATCAATCAAATTATATAATTGATTTTAATCAATTAATTGTATATTTTTAAAATCAAAAATCAAATCCAACCCATTCACCCTTACATGGCTAATTTAATTAAATGATTGAATTAAATAAATCCTAATTTATTTCAACTCAAATTGATCAACTAATGAGAATTGAGGATCTTGTCTTCTTGTCCCACCCTTTGAGGATAACCATTTAAATGGTCCACCATTTGAAACCATTTGAGGGATCAAACTCAACCAAGGATCAACCCATGGTCAATTCACTCTACTCCCTACCCTTGGGAATTTGCTATAAATACAAGCCATTTTCAATGCATTTGATATCCTAGAAATTCAAGTGCAAAGCATCCTTATTATAGGCAATTTATGAGTAATTGAGAGCATTTGAGAGCAATTGAGAAGTATTTTTGGAGCATTTGTAGAAGCAATTGTTGAATTGAGGAGCATATCATGACCATTTTGAATTAGAATTTCTTATCATCTTGAGAATTTGAGCTAGATATTGCATTTTATCTTTAAATTTCTCATTCTAGGATTGTCCTTAAGAGAGATTAAGGCTGAGAGCTCTCTTAACAAAGCTTAGATAGGGAACCATGAGATATCATGATTTAATTACAATTCTTAGTTTAAATTGTCATTTTATTTCAATAGAATTGTTGTTATTGATCCTAATTTCATGAAGGTGTAATTTCTCACACACAAATGACACCCACCGTGGGGCTTTAGGCCTCATTTTTTAGTGTTTTATCATATTTTTGTGTGTTTTGCTTCACTTTTTTGTTCATTTTGTAGAAAATAGGTGAAAATCCACGTACAAAGATTTAAGAGCCACGTACAAAGCTTTAAGATCCGTGTATAAAGATTTAAGGGCTGCCTAAAGATTTTTCTTCTATTTCTGTCTTTCATTCTTAGGCCGCATGGGAGATAAATTGTGGCACCTAGTTCTTTAAAGGGCCGCCTACTAGCAGAAAAAGACCACCTGTGATCTTTCTAGAGCTGAGTATTATCATTCTTTGACCACAATTTGCACAATCTGTGCTTCTTGTGTTTTTTCTTTAGCTACCTGTGGATTTCCTATAGCTGCTTTTTAACTTTTAATTGTCTCTTTAGAAGTTTTAAGTTCTTCTTTCTAACAGTTAAAAGTGCTTATTAGCTGTTAAATGCCGTGTAGAACTTATTTCTTTTTATCAAGTTTTAATTTATTTGTTCATTTTTCTAACTCTCTTTAAATCATCCAAAAGCACAGAAACAAGAGCAAAGAGTGACAAGGCCTAGCAAAGAGGTAAGAGCACAAAAAAAGCTTTCCAAGAAAATTCATGCATCCAATATTTTAGAAAGCTTAGAGGTGGAATAAATTTTTTATAATCATTACATTAAAGTTCTCAATGCCAATAAAATGAAATTTCCTATACTTTGAATTGATTTGTTATTTTTGACTTCTTTAAAACTAAATTGTGCAAAATTGGATGAAAGAACTTAGGAGTGAATTTCAATTCAATTTTAGGTTTTTCTTCACTTTTCTTTGGTTGTGTTGACAAACTTGTTGGAGGAGCCAGAGTGGGAATGATCGCCACTAGGTGAGTTGAAAAAAAGAAAAATCTATCAAAAATGTGCCTAGCCTTTGCTAGCTTCAAAAACAAGGTATTTTCAAATCAAGCTTACATTGCTTAAATTGTGGCTTTCATTTAAACCTAGTCTAATTATGAAAACCCCTATTATTGTCCAAATTTAACAAGCATTAGGCATATTCTCTTCAATTTTTGAAGTGAATCAAAAAGCCAAATGTGCGAATTCAATTTGGTAGAAAGAAAGGGATAAGGAATTAACCAAACACTTCAATTTTAAGAACCCCCTTGTAAAGGGGTTAAAAAAGAACAAGCATGTTTGAGGTGTTTTTAACAAGAAACAACAATAGGGATATGCTCTTCACTTTCTAAGTGAATCAAATTCCCAAACTTTTTGAACCAAGTTCAATTTCTTGTTTTCCATGTATTCTAGATTAAAATAGAGCTTTAGATGGTCTGCCTCCCAAGATTTTCCTTATGAGGATGGTGAGAGGGACGACCCAAAGTGGGAGACAATTGATTTTTCTGATATCATCCAACCCACTATAAAAAAATACACTTTACCTTAATCGGAAAGTGTCTAAGTCTTGTGCAAGTCATCCTCACTTGCTTGAGTAGTTCTTCGGGATTGTGCAAAGTCATACTTTCATGCATGTGGGAAGCCTGCAAGGGGGTAAAGGAACTTGACAAGATTTAAAATGGAGGTGTGATTAAGATGTTATTAAATAGTAAACCTACCTTTTTAGAGCCATTGTTAAAAGCCAAATTTGACCCTAGGTAGATTGGTTGGAAGAATTTCTTGTGTTATACTTGTTAAAATGTCTAAAAATATACACTTTTAGTGTTGTTTTAGGGATATGGTGCAAATTTGATGTGTGTGTTGAGTTTGTACTTCATTTTCATGCAAGAATCTTCTGTAACAAGTCTAATCAAAACCTTTAAACTTTTAAAATTAAATTATTTTTTTGAAAATTTACACTTTGATTAGAAAAGAGGTGCCTACAAACAATTTTGTGCCACCTACAAACAATTATGTGCTGCCTACAAATAATTTTGTGTTGCGTACAAATAATTTTGTGCCACCTACAAACAATTCCATGTTGCCTGCAAACATTTTTAAAATCGCCTATCAACAAGCAAATTCCGCCTACAAACTGCAAAGTGCCGCGTAGAGGAATTCTAGTAACCGCATATCAACATTTAAAGGCCGCCTACACATAGGAAAGTGCCTCCCAGAAACAAAGAAGGTAAAATAGGGGACATTTCCCAAGGGTTTGTAAAGATTTTGAAATCATATTTGGATACCCTTTTCAAATTTATTTCTATCTAGTACAACAAATAAATCATATTCCTTCACACATTTATAACGAAGAATCTATTTGAGAAAAAAATCAATCCTATGGTGGAGAATAATTTTCAAATTTAAGATCAAAATCTTCATGGGACTCCATACAATCCAGTAACTAAAGATGAAATATTGGAGGCATCCCAAGATCCTAGGTTTATGGAAACAATGTACATAATTTTGAAGAGGGATAAAGAAGCATATTTTTCTCAATTAGAAGCTACTCTTTCTCATAATGATGATATATCAACCTTAAAGAAGGATGAGGAAAAAACAAAGGATACATCTTCTAAAAATCCATCATTATGATCAATTTTTCCTTTTCTTTATGATGATGGGCCATCCGTATCTTCATCTTCTTCATGAAATGAAGCATTTAAGTGCAACAAACCTATCTTGGATCAAGGAAAATTTAATGAACACCTTATTTTTGATCAAGATAATAAAAAAAATTAAGAGCAAGGTACCACTCTCAAGAAAGACCTAATGTACAAACCTCTATCTAGCAAGTTTTGTCCCATAGCCTTTACTCCTTTCATCCTTCATCCATCTCACAAAGCTTCGCAACTATCCAAAATTCCTCCACCATAGAGTGAACCTAATGATGATACTTTCCATATTGACTATGTCTACCCTCAAGGGATACCTCTAAAAGAAACCCAAGCTAATTTACATCTTGCTGCATATCGTTTGCATGCTTCAAAGATCATAGGCCCTAAGCTTCCATGTGTTTCAATGCCTATTCAAAAGGATTCTCCATAATTCCTCCAAACATTCCCCACGTGTATCCAAGAATCTACCTTGTCCTTAGAAGTGGCTCCATGTCAAGAGGATAATCCAAAGAGCAAAGAAACAAAGATCAATATGTTATATAATCCCCTCCCATATTTGATGAAGGTCCCATATCCATAGAAGCTTGCGATGATCCCCTTGCACCCTTTCATGTCTTCCAAGATGATATCCTTCTGGATCAAGAACAAAGTGTCCTTCCAAGCTCCATATCTAGTCCAATTCCCAAGAAAGATCAAGATATCCCTTCCACCATTTATAATGAATGTATAGAAAATCAAGAGCAAAGAAACTTCTCTACACCATCTGAAGATCCTTGTCAAGATCAAATTATCCCATCAAGTCCTCGTCATACTCTTCCATATTCACCTCAAGAAACCATCATTCTTCCAAATTCCTTGCATGATAATAAGTCCCTTCAAGATTCAGTTGATCCTATCAAAGTTTCTCCTATGAAAGATACTCATGAGCCTATTGGTATAAAGATAAATCTTAAAGATGAGAGCCTTGGAAATATAACTCACTCCAAAGATATTGATGTCCCTTTCACACCTTATCTTCTACCATTCAAATGCAACCATATTCCTTGACCATCCTCCAAATCCATTTTGGGTTCCTATGTCCCAAAGCTAAAGTTTTCATCCTTTTCATGCATATTGGGTCCCTATATTCCTCCATCAACCATGCCTACCATCCCTAGCTCTTCATCCACTTACCCTACCATGTATCAAGATCACCGAAGCCACACATATTTGAAGAATTTCCAAACACCAATCCATATGAACCCTCCATATTATTCCTATTCACCCAAAATTCCTAAGTCTTTTGGAAGCAATTTGGATGTGCAACATAAAAATCAAAAATCCAAGAATCGACATGTGTATTAAAATCACCATGTCCCATCTAATCACAGAACCCTCCTCTCAATTGATTGGTTGTCTAAATTTTCTTTCTCTTTATCCTCTTCTATAAGGATTGGATCTGACCATTTCCCTATAATCTTCAATGCCAATATTTTGAATGGTAAAAAGAATATTCCATTTTGCTTTGAGAAGATGTGGTTAGCCCACCCTAACCTAAAAGACAGCATATCCAAATGGTGGAACTATAATCAAGAAGGTAATACTATGTATAAGATAGCCAAGAAGTTGAGTAATGTTAAGAGAAATATCAAAATCTGGAATAAGGAATTTTTTGGGGATATTTTCAAGGCTAAAAGTATAAAAAAGGAAGAGATCAAGACTATTCAAGAGAAAATTCAAAAAGAGGGTTTCTCAGAGGAGCATAGAAGTAAGGAGAATACCTTGGTAGCAGAATATCATAACATCATTACTAAGGAGGAATCCTTCTGGAGGCAAAGATCAAGAGCTCTATGGCTTAAAGATGGGGACAAAAACACAAGATTTTTTCACTTGACTACTTCAAAACACAAAGCTATCAACAGAATTACTTCCTTAAAAGTTAATAATTAGAACCTTATCAATGAAGAAGAGATAAGAAAGGAAATGCTTCTCTCCTTTTCTCATCTTCTAACAAGAGATGACTTGCTAGATCCCCTGAGCCAAAATGATATTATCTTTGCCATTCCTTCCTTGATAGACAACAATACCAACTCCAGTCTTAAGGAAATCCCGGATGTCAAGGAAATCAGAGATGCTGTCTTCTCCTTTGAAGGTGATAAATCTCTGGGCCCAGATGGATTTCCTCTTTTCTTTTTCCAGCAGTTTTGGGAGATCACTGGTCAGGATGTATGCAATGTTGTCAAAGAATTTTTTGGAATTAAATCTCTTCTTAGATAACTTAATGCCACCTTTTTAGTTCTTGTACCAAAATTACATGGAGCTAATACTGTGGATTCCTTCAGACCTATCAGTCTTTGTAATGGTATTTACAAGATTATAGATAAAGTTATGACAACCAGATTGCTTGCTCTTTTTCCTTCAGTTATATCCCCTCAGCAGAATGGATTCATCCCAGGGCGACAAATTCTTGATTCCATTATGGTGCTTCATGAGAATATTCATTCTCTTGAAACTGCCAAGAAACAGGGCTTTCTCTTGAAGTTGGACCTCTCTAAAGCCTATGATAGGGTTGATTGGAAGTTTATCCAAAAAGTTTTAAGTAGCTTTGGATTTGATGAGGGGGTTATCAAAATAATTAATCAACTGGTCTCTACAGTGTCCTCCTCTGTGATGGTGAATGGTGGCTCCTCTAATTTTTTCAAACCTACAAGGGGTCTTAGGCAGGGAGATCCTATCTCACCTATTCTGTTTGCTATATTGGCTGAAGGGCTGGGAAGATATATCTCCAAACTTGTTAATTCCGGTCTCTTATCTGGTCTTTTCCCCTCCTTGGCTAGAATTTCCTGCTCCCATGAACAGTTTGTAGATGATACTCTTATTATGGGTGAAGCTTCAGTAAAAGAAGCAAGGAACCTTAAAAAATATTTATCTATATACATCTCGGCTACTAGACAATTTATCAATTGGGATAAGAGCTCAATATTATTCATCAATACTCCTCTTGAGAGACAAAATAAGATTTCTAAAATTCTTGGATGCAGCATTGGTATCCTTCCCTCCTCCTACTCGGGGCTTCCCCTATGCTCAAAACCTCCTGATATCTTCTGGAACCAAATTGTTGATAGATTCAATAGGAAGTTGGCTGGTTGGAAAGGTGCTCTCTTGAGTAGTGCAGGTAAACTTCAGCTGTTGAAA
>MU224512.1:320602-338277 GCA_018584345.1 Thuja plicata
TTGCAAAATCTGGGTTTTGACCCACTGTAGACCGCTCCCCTCCTTGGGGCTGTCTGTTGCTCTTTGGGCTTTTTTGCCTTTCCTTTCTATGCTTTGTTAAAGGGTTTCGGGATTCCCTTCAAAACCTTCTTTTACCATAATCAAAAACATGTGAATGAAAATAAAACAAAAATATCCAAAAGACCACAAAGGTCCACCAAGCAAAAATAAAAATCAAAGAAAATATGGGTTCCTAAATCCCTCATTGAATAAATGCATTGAAAAGCATCGCAAAAGAAAGAAAAATTAAAGACTATGTTGATTCCCAAGTCACTTTTGAAAGACTTTCACACAAAATAAAAATCAAACTTGACATTCAAGCTTCCAAAGGCTTCCACTCCATCTCCTTCCAAACATTTTCCACTTTCCAAGTCTACTTTGGGTTCCTATATCCCAAAATCCACTACCTCAAATACATCCTTACCTCCTTCATCCATTGTTCTTCCATCATTCCACCACCCTTCAAAGTATGTGTCAAAGTTGATCTTTCCAACATTTCCATCTACAACATACCTTCTTCTTATCCTCACATTCATTATCCAATAGATACTTTCTATATTTCCATCTCTTTTGTCCAATCTATAGCATAAAATGTTCACCACCATCTACTCTTATCTTCCATATCTATCCTTTGTCATCACCTTATCAATATCTTTGAGCATCCTAGTCATCTTCATGGTTTATTATATTATAAAAAAATTGAAAAAAAAAAAGAAAAAAAAAAAAAGAGAAATCAATCCTTCCTATGGTGAAAACCACTTTTTGTGGTGCCCTGGATAAGTACCATTATGAAAACTTGGCAAACAGGTGTCATGTGTAATTCCTTCCTCTTGCACTCTACACTTTGGGGCAAGTTCCATCCATGCTATCCTCCATCTTCCTATCATTTATCTCACTTGCATCCATATTCCCTCTTTCACCTTTGGCCTTGACAAGGTTGAACATATCCATGAGCATCAGGTATCTTGACACCGTTATCCTTTCCATCAACTTATTTACTTGTTGCATCCATGCTATCCTATCATGATCTTGCTTATCCCAAATCCACCTTCATTATTCCTAAGAAATATTTCTGTAATCCTAAAACCATCCCCTCATAACCTCCATAATACCCTTTATCCTGATCATTCTATCCTGTCTACATCTTACCCAAATTGATCCATTGGTCTTGATAAAAAATAAAGGACATAAAGTACAAAATTTGTTATCAACAACCTCTTGATATGTCCACTCTTTTGGATCACGTGCTTTCATGACAATAGATCCTTATCCCACATGTTATCTAGCACTACATCATTGGCTTCCATTTCTTATCCAAAAAACATGCTTCACAGTGCTATATCCTTTTTCCTTAGCTAGGGTAATCTAGACGAGATTGTTCTAGGGGTCACATTCACTTGTTTCATCCATCATGGCCTTTCCAAATCTAATCCACCAGCTTCCAAATCCATCTTTCATGTCCTATACCTTGCTAGACATTGGGGGCAAACCAATGTGATCTTGTTTGAGAGATGGTAAATTCTAAAAATTCTAAAAATCTAAAATATTCAAAAAAATAAAAAAATCTCTAAAAAAAATGTCAAAAATCTCTAAAAAAATCCAAAGACATTAAAAAATCCAAAAAAAATCTTGCATAAAGTCTCTTTGAGTTGCATTTCCAAATTGTTGTCACATACTAGGTTTCATTTTCCCAAGATTTAGATGGTTTCATTTATCACATGGGGGCATTCATCATGAATTTTGGTACAAATGGATTCAGAAGTGTTACATCTTGGTCACACATCAAAAGAAGATTTTCAGATTCAGAGGAGAGATATTTTGGAACCTTTGATGGATATAATTGTTCAACCCTAAACAGTTTGATCCTACAACATGATCCTTGAGTTTCATTGACTTTTTTTATCAGGATTAAAAATTGACAAACACTAAATGATCAACATGTTTGTAATTCTTTTTCAAAATATTGATACATTGCTCCACACTTGGATTTTTTGATAAATTTTTCATTGATTTTTCAAGTCATGTTCTTTTTAGCTAATCAATGATGTCTTGACTAGATTGATGATGATGGAGACATGAGGTTTTTCTTGACTTATGTGTGACTCTTTTGAGGAAGATTCTTGAACTTGTGTGAATTCGTCTAAGGACATGGTTATCAAAGAACCATCAAGGAAATTCATATAGGAAGGAGGGTTAACCTTTGTTTGTTCATGCAAAAGGATGCCTTGGATATTTAGATCTTCAATATCTTAATACCAAACTTCACTAAAAACATTTAATCTGATAAAACTGGTATTCATACTCCCATAGTTGGTCATTCAACTAGTGAGTGTTGTACTCAGTTTTGAAAATGGTTACCAAATGAGATGAAAGTCATATTCATATTCTTATGGTCACGGTGGCACTAGTAAGGATTTTATCGGCTCCTAGTTCCACAACGCTCAATGATGAAAATATATCTCTATTTGCATTTCTTTCGCAAACCTCAAGGACAATTAGTTGCATTGCATTGCATTCATGTTAGATTAATTGCATTTATTTAGAGGATTTTTCCAATTTTAAGGGGTGGAAGTTAATCATGGTTACATCATCAAATGTTTGATTTATCAAATGATCAATGCTACATCAAGGATATCATCAATATATATTTTCTCACCTAGGGGCAACCTCACCATATGATCAACTTAGAGAAACCTAACTCTATTTGTCCCTTATACTTATATCTGTACCTGAATCATATCAAATGATCCTATCTATCAGCCTCCCACCATTAATCTTCCCATCACATCCAATCCAATTGAATATAAATCATTCAAATCAGCCAATTAATCATCTAACATCAATAATTTATCCTATCATCCATTTTCTCATCTTGAGTGCATCAAATTTCCTAACTCTAGATCTTGAGGAAGGAAGGTCAATCCATTTGTTCATCTCTCTAGATCTTGAGAACAAATTATCAGTTTATCTAATCAATCCATCAACCTACCTATCTGATTGACATTAATACAACATCAACCAAGTGATTCTGACTAACATCAAGTGATATCTGAACATCATCAACTTATCTCAAACATCAACAACATTTTCTCAATCATAGTTGTTATCTTACAATTCTCTTCACACTGGGGCATGTTTTGTTGCCAGGATCATCATCAATGTTTTTTTAGAAATGAAATCATCTTGGATCTATTCATCATCCATTTCATCAAATCTTTGGCATCTTAACATCAAAATGTTTTCATTTCTAAGGGGGCATCATCATACCATCAAACTGGGATTCTGCATCAAATCTGGGGCATTAAAAATTTAGACTTTATCAGTTAGGTATTCCACATCAGGTTTCACATCAAGCTCTACAATAGGGTTTCACATTAAGTTCTGCATCAAGGTTTCACATCAGGTTTTGCATCAAGTTTCACATTAGAGTTTTGCATCAAGTTCTACATCAGGTTTCACATCAATTAATCTTATCTACATTTGCATTGAGTTTCATATCAGTATCAAATCAATGATCAAGACATCAAGTTTTCTTTGAATTAATGCACTTCACACATCAACTCAAAGAGGGGCATTTGTAGACACCTAAAATTGAACAGGTGTGTCTTAATCATCAAAATTTGCAAATCTTAGCCAATTGCCCTAAATCTCATCAAAATGCACATCAAAATGGATCAAAATAAAATCAAATGGACATTTATCAAGTAAATTGGATAAAACCAATTAAAATCAAAGGATTAAATAATAATGAAATCAAATAATCAAATTTAAGCCTAAGAGGGATCAATCAAATAATATAATTGATTTTAATCAATTAATTGTATAGTTTTAAAAAATCCAACCCATTCACCCTTATATGGATAATTTAATTAAATGATTGAATTAAATAAATCCTAATTTCTTTCAACTCAATTTGATCAAACAATGAGAATTGAGGATCTTGTCTTCTTGTCCTACCCTTTGAGGAAAACCATTTAAATGGTCCCCCCATTTGAAACCATTTGAGGGATCAAACTCAACCAAGGATCAACCCATTGTCAATTCACTCTACCCCCTACCCTTGGGAATTTTCTATAAATACAAGCCATTTTCTATGCATTTGATATCCTAGAAATTTAAGTGCACATCATCCTCATTATAGGCAATTTATGAGCAATTGAGAGCATTTGAGAGCAATTGAGATGTATTTTTGGAGCATTTTCAGAAGTAATTTTTGAATTGAGGAGCATATCATGAGAATTTTGAATTAGAATTTCATATCATCTTTAGAATTTGAGCTAGCTCTTGCATTTTATCTTTAAATTTCTCATTCTAGGATTGTCCTTGAGAGAGATTAAGGCTGAGAATTCTCTTAACTAAGCTTAGATATGGAACCATGATATTGTTAATATGAATTCAGAATAACTGAGACATGGGGGGATGAATCAGTTATCCTCAGGTCTAGATGTGCCCATATAAAACTTTAAATCAACTTCAACAACTCAGATCTTCTCGACAGTAATAAACAATAAAAGTGTGCAATTTACTATACTAATGAAATAATCTTGCAGAAACTTAACAGTAAAACACAACAACAACATTCACACATTTTGACACCATGATTTAACATGGAAACCCAATATGGGAAAAACCACCAGTAACATGCTACCAAAATTGCACTCTTTTGAAGTGATGCCCTGTGAGGAGCCAACCCTGTTAAAGGTTACAAAACACACTGTCAAATGTGACCTGGTTAAAGGATTTAATCACCCTATTAGGAGTGGCCTTGTTAGAGGACTCAGAAGATTCCAATTTGAATGTCACCTTGTTCAAATGATTTATACAATGACTGTTAGGTCAATCTGGTTAAAGGATTTGAACTGTTACAATGGCTAGAAAGTAATCAGCAGGTGTGATCTGATTCATACAACTTACTTTGCAAATCCATATGCAATTTTAGCTCTAATGCTAATTCACTAAGTGGCCTCCATTCTCAGCTCAAACTTTAGATCAGCTTGGAAATCAATGAAGCAATCTCTCTCTACTTCTTTGTTCAGCCTTCTCTACTTAGGTCTTGCCAATAAGTTAATTAACCATGCAACACTTTTCATTCCACTTCGATATTTTAACCTCTTCACTTTCAGAAGCTTCTTTTAGCTATATAGAAGGATTTCTTACCTTTGTCTTTGTATTCCTTATACTTTATATAGTCTTAGTCATCCTTTCTATCTTTATACTTTTTTTCCCTTCTTTCATCCTTCTCATTCTTGTCAAGGCATCTAGCAGCAATATGACCAACTTTGTTACAAGAAAAATAAATCATAGGAAGTTTACCTTTGAATTTTCCTTTTTCTCTTGCTAGTCTTCTTGCCATAAGTGCCTCGGGCTCTTCAAGATCATCATCTAAGGTGTCGCTATCATTGTCCACACATTTCTTTCCTTTCTTAGATTTGCTAATGACCAACTGTGACTTGAATGCAGTTTCAATGGCTTGTGGAGTAAAGTTGTCAAAATTTGACATCTCAAATGTTGTAAGTCTTCCTACCAGACTTTCCAGAGTTAAATTGTTATTAGGAGTACATCTCAGTTCTTGAATTGAAGATACTCTAATAGCATAAATAGGAAGAAGTGTTCTCAGTACCTTGCTCATGATAGTATCATCATCAATGATTCCCTTAGCTCCTCTAATAGCATTTACAAGTTCCTTTATCCTATCATAGTATTGCACTATATTTTCTCCTTCTTGCATTTTTAAATCATCAAAATTACCTCTCAATCTTTCAGATTTGGCTCTCAATACATTTGTATCACCTCCATAGATATTTTTAAGGGTATCCCACATTTGTTTTGCACTTGTACAGTCTTTGGTGTCCTCAAATTCATGATAGTTCAGAGATGATGCAAGTTCCAGCATTGCTTGATTATGTTCATGCTTCTCTCTTAGTTCTGCAGCGTTCAAAGTTCCAGTAGCAGCTACATATTCTATTTCAATATGTCATTTAGCAGATTCACCAATACCAACTAGATGAAGTTTCATCAAACTTTGTCATGCAATAAAATTTTCCTTGTTGATCTTTGGTCCATCCCTTTTATACATCTTGATCTTTATCTCCAAGTACCTTCAAAATTTTCAAGAGAACACAGCTCTAATACCAATTGTTAATATGAATTCACAATAAATGAGAGGGGGGTGGTGAATCAATTATCCTGAGGTCTAGATGTGCCCATATAAAACTTTAAATCAACTTCAACAACTCAGATCTGCTCGGCAGCAATAAACAATAAAAGTGTGCAGTTTACTATATTAATGAAATAAGCTTGCAGAAAATTAATAGTAAAACACAACAATAACATTCACACATTTTGACACTGTGATTTAACGTTGAAACCCAATATGGGAAAAAACACCAGTAATATGCTACAAAAATTTTAGTCTTCTAAAGTAATGCCCTGTGAGGAGCCAACCCTATTAAAGGTGACAAAACACACTATCAAATTTGACCTGGTTAAAGGATTTAATCACCCTATTAGGAGTGGCCTTGTTAGAGGACTAAGAACATTCCAATCTTAATGTCACCTTGTTTAGAGGATTTATACAATGACTGTTAAGTCAACCTGGTTAAAGGATTTTAACTGATATAATGGTTAGAAAGTAATCAGCAGCTGTGATCTAATTCATACAACTTACTTTGCAAATCCAGATCTAGTTTTAGCTATAATGCTAATTCATTGAGTGGCCTCCATTCTCATCTCAAAATTTAGATCTACTTTGAAATCCATCAAGTGATCTCTCTCTACTTCTCTATTCAACTTTCTCTACTTAGATCTTGCCAATCAGTCAATTAACCATGCAACACTAGGTTATCTTATACCTCTTCATCTAGGTCAGATAATTCTTTTGCCAGATAAAGTAGGCTCTTTCTCAGTGTCATTTTGATCATTCAAGTTCAATTCAGGGTGAAACCTATGACTCAGCATCTCCATCAGATAGCTCGGCAGTCACTTCCTATTGCCTGAGAATGTCGTCATGTGTCTTGGTAGGTGCAGACTATTGCTCGACAACTTCATTTTCAGTTTCATTAGAATCTTATTCTTCAGGATATGTGAATGATCTATAACTTTCAGGTTCAATAATGCTTTCAGCTTCATTTCTTTCTGCATATTCATCAATTCTAACATTTGCACTTTCCATAATTTTGTTAGTGTTACAATTCAAACATTTGTATGCCTTACTTTTAGTAGAATATCCAAGAAATATGCCTTCTTCTCCTTTATCATCAAGTTTACCATTTCTGTTATCCTTTAGTATAAAACATTTCCTCCCAAAGACTTTGAAGTAACTTACAGTAGGTGCATATCCATACCATAGCTCGTAAGGTGTAGAATTTGTACCTTTCTTGAATTTTACTCTATTCAGGGTATAAATAGCTATGCTTACAACTTCTCTCCAATATTTTTGTGCAACATTTTTCTCCATCATTAGTGTTCTAGCACAGTCTATGATAGATCAATTTCTCCTCTCAGCTATACCATTCTATGGTGGTGTCCTAGGTGCTGACATATGTCTTTTGATCCCTTGATCATTGTAGAACCTATTAAACTCATTAGAAATAAACTCTCCTCCTTTGTCAGATCTTAGGCATTTCAGGCTCATACCTGTTTCATTTTCAACTGTTGCCAAGTACCACTTAAATAACTGAAATGCATCAGATTTTTCTTTGAGAAACATAACAGTCATCATCCTAGGGTAGTCATCTACAAATAGAATAAAATATTTGGCTCCACAGTAACTTTTCTCACTAATAAGTCCACAAAGGTCAGTATGAACTAATTCCAAAATATTCTCAAAAGTATGAGTTTTTCTTTTAAAACTATATTTAGTCATCTTTCCCAACATGACATTGCTTACACATTGCATTCTCAGGTTTCTTTAACTTAGGTAGCCCTCTAACCTTTTTCAATTTACTTATGCTTATGAAGTTATCAAAGTTAACATGACATAGCCTCTTATGCCATAGCCAAACATCATTATATTGTGCAAACAAGCATGTCTCTTTAGCTAAATCTAGATAAAAACAAGTTACCTTTTGTTTTCTCACTGCCTCCAACTAACTCTCCATTGGCATCATAGATATTTTCTTTCCTGTGATGGAATTCAACTCTGTAACCAAAAGTTTTCAATTGTGAAACACTCAATAATTTATACTTAAGATCATCAACCCAGTATACATCATCACATCTAATATTATTAGTAAATTGAACTAATCCTTTCCCTTTGACCCTACAAGGTGTATCATTACCAAATTTAACATATCCAGCTTTGCATTGATCTAAAGTTTCAAATTTTTCCTTATCACCAGTCATGTGATGTGAACAACCACTATCAATAATCCAATTATCACCTTTACTCATATAAGAAATTAGTGCAGTTTTCTCATCATCATCAGAATCATATTTCATTGCTACATACACTACTTCTATATCATTTACATTAGATTTTTCAGATTCACTTTTAGAAGCTTCTTTAGCTATACAGCAGGATTTCTTACCTTTGTCTTTGTAGTCCTTGTACTTTCTATAGTCTTGGTCATCCTTTCTATCCTTATACTTGTTGTCCCTTCTTTCATCCTTCTCATTCTTGTTAGGTCATCTAGCGGCAATATCACCAACTTTGTTACAAGAAAAACAAATAATAGGAAGCTTACCTTTGAATTTTCCTTTTCCTCTTGCTATTCTTCTTGCCATAGGTGCCTCAAGCTCTTCTAGATCATCATCTGAGGTTTAACTATCACTATCCACACATTTATTTCCTTTCTTAGATTTTATGATGACCATCTATGACTTGAATGCAGATTCAATAGCTTATGGAGTATATTTGTCAAAATTTGACATCTCAAATGCAGTAAGTCTACCTACCAGACTTTCCAGAGTTCAATTGTTATTAGGAGTACATCTCAATTCTTGAATTGCAGATACTCTAATAGAATAAATAGGAAGAAGTGTTCTCAGTAACTTTCTCATGATAGTATCATCATCAATGACTCTCTTAGCCCCTCTAATAGTATTTACAACTTCATTTATCCTATCATAGTATTGCACTATGTTTTCTCTTTCTTACATTTTCAAATCATCAAACTTACCTCTCAAGCTTTCAGATTTGGCTCTTAGTACATTCATATCACCTCCATAGATGGTTGTAAGGGAATCCCACATATACTTTGCACTTGTACTTTCTTTGATGTCCTCAAATTCATGATAGTTCATAGATGATGCAAGTTCCAACATTGCTTGATTATGTTCATGCTTCTCTCTTAGTTGAGAAGCATTCATAACTCCAGTAGGGCCTACATATTTTGTTTCAATATATCATTTAGCAGAGTCACCAATACCAGCTAGATGAAGTTTCATCAAACTTTTCAATGCAGGAAAGTTTTCCTTGTTGATCTTGGGTCCATCCCTTTCATACATCTTGATCTTTATCTCCAAGTACCTTAAAAAATTTCAAGAGAACACAAATCTGATACCAATTGTTAATATGAATTTAGAATAACTGAGAGGGGGGTGAATCAGTTATCCTCAGGTCTAGATGTGCCCATATAAAACTTTAAATCAACTTCAACAACTCAGATCTGCTCGGCTGTAATAAACAATAAAAGTGTGCAATTTACTGTACTAATGAAATAAGCTTGCATAAACTTAATAGTAAAACACAACAACAATATTAACACATTTTGACACAATGATTTAACATGGAAACCCAATATGGGAAAAATCACTAGTAACATGCTACCAAAATTTCACTCTTCTAAAGTGATGGCTTGTCAGGAGCCAACCCTGTTAAAGGTTAAAAAACACACTGTCAAATGTGACCTGGTTAAAGGATTTAATCACCCTATTAGGAATTGCCTTGTTAGAGGACTTAGAAAATTCCAATCTGAATGCCACCTTATTCAAAGTATTTATACAATGACTATTAGGTCAACCTGGTTAAAGGATTTGAACTATTACAATGGCTAGAAAGAAATCAGCAGGTGTGATCTGATTCATACAACTTACTTTACAAATCCAGATCCAGTTTCAGATCTAATGCTAATTCACTAAGTGGCCTCCATTCTCATCTCAAACTTCAGATCTGCTCGAAAATCCATCAAGCAGTCTCTCTCTACTTCTCTGTTTAGCCTTCTCTTCTTAGGTCTTGCCGATAAGTTAATTAACCATGCAACACTTTGCATTCCACTTTGATATTTTAACAATAACCATAGTAGGTTATATTATACCTCTTCATCTAGGTCAGATAAATATTTTGTCGCTTAACCAAGATTGAAGATCTTAGGTTAGGTCAGATCCAATAGATCTTTCCATCTTAACATTTAATTTACTTCTCCAATATAGTCATTAAATAACCATTGAATCCATGTGCTAATAATGGTTACCCATGCATTAAATGAATATGGACCAATCTTAATTAATAATGCATATCCCAATAAAATCAATTATGTCAGCCATAGATCTCAAATCTCATCAATAAACAAAATATTGATGCTTGACATTTCACTATCTCCCTCGGCATTTCACTGGTGCTCGACATTATCTTTTCTTTTCTCAGCATCACCTTTCTCTTTGCTCGGCATCAACTTTTCTTTACTTGGCATTAACCTTCCAGTGAACTGTTAATGCTAGATAAACAACATATCACTTTGCCAAAGTGGAAAATGATCAAGTACCCTGGTTTATACTCATAACTCAACCATTTCCTTGGTCTTCTTGTTATCCCATTCTTTTCAAATCTTCATCAATCAATGGATAAGGTACTCAAACATAAAACAATAGTCTCACCAGTTAAGGTTCGACATCAATGACAAAATAAAAATTGTCTACATTGTAGAAATATTTCCAACAGATATGTCATGGATTTAATTGCAATTCTTAGTTTAAATTGTCATTTTATTTCCATATAATTTTTTTTATTGATCCTAATTCCATGAAGGTGTAATTTCTCACACACAAGAGTATCCAACGATCGAGAGATGTAGATCTGAGATGTGACAAGATGTAGACACATGTCCAAGAGGCTCATATGATCAGTGGTTGTTTCTCAATCTCCACATAAACCATGGGTCAAGACAGGAATTTGGAAATTTAGAGATAGCCTTTATCAATGAATCTAATGATCAGACTAGGGTTAGGCCCTAGATCTAGTGATTCAGTGATACAAAGGGATTGAGATGCTTAGGTTAATGGAAGGTTAAAGAAGGTTCTGGGAGATTAGAGGATGGTCTACGGTGGGCACTTTTCCTTGATCTTCAATATGCACGCGGGTTAGTCCTGAAGGCATTGCACCCTTATTCCATGTGGAGGTTAGTGGGACTAGGGTTGGCGGGTTACTAAAGAAGTTAAGAGATGGTCTGATATTTATGATCCAATAGTTGGCATTATGTCTTAAGATGGATGATGATCTTTGTTTAACCATCAAGGTAACGTGACAGGCTAACACGTGTAAAGTGGCAGGCCAGATCTGAGACTTAAAGTAAATATAATGCATAGATAGATTCTTTTCATCCAATGTTGGGTGTTTTTCCTTGAAGGAAAGATGCAAAAAGATTTTTTTTTAGGGCATTGCACCTAAGTGATACGTAGATCTACTGAGGTCATGGGTATCAGGTTTTAAAAAATATTAAATGTACCATAAGTTTGTGTTGATCAGATGGTGGGAGAGAAGCCTCAAAGGGAAAGATGATCAATGATTAATCTTTAAGGAATTGTAATAGGGTGACACTTGGTAGGATCAGATCTTTCATGCCCAAATTTGCATGTAAAAACACAACAATTTTTTTTTTGAAAAGCATAATTAAAATGGGTGAAGGGTTAGTTAACCCATTCTTACCAAATTCTTAAACAAACTAACAGGGATAATAAAAGTATTTAGGTTAAGAGGGTTAGTTGGTTCATTGTCAATATTAGGGCTGAGGGGAATCATGACGTGATTCAATGTCCCTCAACCCATGAGTTGCAAAGATAAGTTTATATAGATGGGTTTCCAAAACATAATAAGTTTAATTCTTTAATTAATTTACAAGTGTATGGTTGATAAAGTTTTTGACTAAATGTGAATTCTATGATCTAGATGTTAATAGCTCATAATATATGACATCATTCCACTAGGTGAGAAATTAACATAATCTTGCTAATTATTGTGTTCAATTAATATCATACTGCTCTAGACATTTTATAATGAACCTCCCTAGAGTTGTATTAAAACTAGGGTTTCAACTTTCTCTATACTATAGTTTGATAATAAACTATGCTTAATTTTCTATGGTTATTTAACTATGCCTAGCTTGTGAATTAAATATATGAAATTAATATAGTTAATATGGTTAGGGTTTTCTGAAAGCATGGAGGGGAAAGTATCAAATTCATCTGGTCTAAATTCTACAAGCAACACCAATGATCGATGAGTTAATGATTTTTTTGGGTATTGTTTCAATTGTTTCCTCTATGGTCATAAGTTTTCACATTGTAGGAAACCAAATATGAGTGCGTCTAGGCTGTCATACGATCACCTCAAACCTTTCAGTGAGAAATAGAAAAAGAGGGGTGAAAATCCTCATAAGGTAAACTTTAATGATAGTAATGGTGGTCGATTAGGGTTTCATCTGAATACATATAGCGGCCGTTATTGAAATCATAAGGATTTTTCATAGAAGGCTTCTCTTCCTTGGTCTTTTGCTGATTATGAGTCACATTTTCTGAAACTTGGGTCATAGATGAACATGAATGGGGATCAGAATATTAAAGGTGATCAAGGCATGGTATTTTCTAAGGGAGGTTACAATGGAGGAAAAATGATCAGTAAAGGGTTTTATTATAGCCAAATTAATTCAAAATCTGGCCTATATCAAAACAAACTGGATGTCATTCGATCTGGTAAGCAATTTTAGTTTCATCGCAATAATCATTTTTCTCCTCCATTTGTCACCTGGCCCAACTCTATCAGCATCCAATCACCTAATTTTGTCACTACACCAAATAGTATTCTGCTCCATTCATCCCTTCATCCACCCAAATATACCAATTCTCATTCTAGGGTTAGGGTTTCTCCTTCAAAAACCCATGGCCCTAGATCACAATTCATACCGACGCATAAGACCAATCTAGGGCATCAAGGAAGGAATCCTTCTCACATGGAGAACAACAAGTGCAATGACCAGGTAAGTAACTCGGAGCCTCTTTCTCTCTATCTGCATGAGGGCTTGTTAGAAGCACAAATTTCTTATATACAACAATTTTTTATTATGGGTAAAATTTGTTCTGTTATCCCAATTTCTAAGTTTCGTGAATGGGCATGTAAGAATTGGAAAGATTTTTCTGATATATTTTACATGGATTATGGTGAAAATTATTTTATGGCTATGTTCTCATCTACAAAATCTAGAGTTGAAATCCTCAGATCCACATATTGGTTCTGTGAAGGCTTGGGTATTTCTATCAAATCTTGGAGCCCTAATTTTAGTGTGAATGATTTGGATTGTGCTATGATTCCATTCTTGATTGAGATGCCATCTTTTCCTATAGAATATAGGGATCTGGATGTTGTTGAATCCATTGCCAATAAAGTAGGCTCTTTTGTTAAGCATGATTTAATACCTCTAGAGCAGTTACATAGATCTGTTTGTGTTTGTGTTTTTCTTCTATTGGATATTTCTAAACCGTTTCCTCAAGGTATTAATTTACAATCTAAATGGGGATTCTTGTATCAAAATTATGTTATTCAAGATGCCAAGACAGTAATCAAGTATGCTAATGTCCTAGGTCACTTTACAAATCAATGTAGAGATCCTAATAGTTCTAAACTAGTGGTTTGTGAGGATCAGACTTCTTTTCCAGGGAATTGTTCCATATTGTTGTTGAAATATGATCCTCTCAAACATATTATAAGCAGTGATGTTGGTATCCCAACCCCAGAATCTAATATAGATACATGGTTTGGAATACCAAATCCTAAACCTATTAATGAGATTATTGAACACTCAGAAATAGTACAGCAAATAATACCCTTTGCAAACTTTAAATCTGCAAATTGCAAGGGTATTAACTCTTTTTTTTTCATGCTAAGACGGTTCCTTCCTATTGTTATTTTTGTTCTTAATATTGTGGACTTCTCAAAAATTAAAGTTTCTCCTAAAGCTTTCAATGAATCATTGTTTGTTAAGAAGGACATTGATCCCTTGATGATGGATAATATTATGAGTAATTTGATGTTTTCAACAGAACCTATCAAACTTCGGAAGCTAACTATGAATCATACTGATATTTTGAGTACAGAAATTATGTCTGCTGCCCTTGAGAACACTAATCTATTCCGTATCAGATAGATCAAGAGGACTCCATTAAAAATTTTGATGAGTCCATTAAAGATTTTGATAATCTGGCAAACTATGAGGATTTTATTGTCTTGGGAAAGGCTGAGGATTTTAGCATGTCCTTTCTTGAGGATTTTCAAGCCAATTGCATAGAAGATTCAACTCTACTTCTAGATCCCACTTCATCTCTAGTTAAATCATCAATTGTTTAGACCCCCCTCTCCTAGAAAGTGAATGCACAAACACCAAAGAAGAGAGGTCAAAAGTCAAAGCTCACAAAATCTTTGGAGGAAATTGAGACTAGTGTTCAGTCTACTTTGGACAAGAGTTTTTCTTCTTCAAAAAAATTTTCAACAAGGAGAACTAAGTGTTCTCCTTGTCCCCAATGAAAATTGTTTCAT
This sequence comes from Thuja plicata, assembly GCA_018584345.1. NCBI lineage: Eukaryota > Viridiplantae > Streptophyta > Pinopsida > Cupressales > Cupressaceae > Thuja > Thuja plicata. The sequence goes on from MU224512.1 coordinate 335,385, forward strand.
GGAATGTTAGGGGCATTAATGCCCCTAAAAAAATAAATAGGATTAAGAAAAGGCTTAATTCTACTCAGAGTGACATTATCCTTATTCAGGAAGCTAAATTATCTCTTCATACCTTTAAAAGTTCGATCCAAAAATGGTCCATGTGGGATTCTACTTTTGTCCCTGCTATTGGAGCTTCTGGAGGTTTGGTAGTCTTATGGAATCCTAGATTGGTTACTATTTTACCTCTTCAATCTGATTCCAATTAGCAGCTACTGAGTGTTAAACATGTTTCTCTAAATTTCCTTATCATTAATGTCTATGGTCCCACAGCCTCTGTTGCAAAACTCTGTCTTTGGCAATCCTTAACCACTATGATTCAACAATTTCCTGCAACAAATTTTCTTCTTGCTGGTGATTTTAATGCTACACTGAACCCAAATGATAAACAGGGAGGAATAATTACCCCTAATAAGGTTATCTTTGATTTCAAAAAAAAAAAATTTGGATAATGATCTTCATGATGTTACCCCTTCCAATGGTTAGTTCACTTGGACAAATTGAAGATCAGGCTTTCTCTAGATTGCAGTTAGATTGGACAGATTTTTGGTGTCCCATGTTTGGAAGCTAGAAAATTTCTCCCTAACATCAGAGATCCTACCTTTTTCAGAATCTGATCATTTTCTGATTCAGTTTCATATTCAATCACCTGATGTATCCTTAACTTCTATTTGGAAGTCTTACTTTAAATTTGAAGTTGTCTAGTTCAAACATCCTCTTTTTAATTCTCTGTTGAAACAATGGTGGCAATCTGCACCATTAGAAGAGGGGACCAAGATGTTTCAATTCTTTAAAAAATTGCAATTTGTCAAAAACCACATTAAGGATTGGAATGTAAACGTCTTTAAAAATATCTTTGAGGAAAAGGTTAGGGTGGAGAAAGAATTATATGATATTAATCAACATATTATCACCAATGTCTTAGATACTGTTAGCGCTTTTTCTTGCAACACTTACCTAATGATGACAGTATACCTAGCATACTCAGTTGCAACCTCTTTTAGGAAAGAGAAAGGCTAATTTCTAAGGATTGGATAATATCCTTCTTCATTTTTGAGCTCCATAGACTCAGGCAGGTTTTACCTTTTAAAGATTACTGATATTTTAGTATATTTATTTGGTGGATTGTTTCATTCACTAGGTATGAATCAAAACCTCACTGTAACAACTTATAGAACACTTTAGAGATTGCAATGACTAGTTTGAAACAAAGTACTATAAGCCAGGATATGGTTTTGAGAACATAAACTAATGAGTTAAGGGTTTGCATCCTTCTTCCTTTTGATTTTAGGAGGGATAACCTAGTGATTCATTCTTTAAGGAATCAACAAAGTGGACAATATCCTGCTGATATAAGTCTTGAGTTCAGCTCATATATTTTAGTGACAAGTGTGTTTGGAATAATTTGAATATTTTGAAAACTTAGATGATGATAAATTATTAGACCCAGGTCTAGATTAGTGCCTATCCTTTGGGTTATAGAGTCAAAAGCTTGAATTTTTGCATAAACAAAACACTGTAAGTTGCCTTACAACATACATGCAATTAGGATAAGTTGCCTTACAAATTATCTGATTACCTCTAACATACTGTATCAAATCCTTAAATACTTATATGCTTCCTGAAACTACTCACAAAACTTAGTTCTTTACATGAAATAAACTTGCAAGTAATTAGATAATCACCTTGTAACCAAAATGCTTGAGACTACCTTACAATCTTAACATAAAGAAGCATACACATGAAATAAAGAGACAACAATAAAGAAGAGTAAAATTGCACTGTATTCTATTGATGTAATCCTTCTTTCATACATAAGAAAAAGATTTGAAGCTTGAAATAACACAGGCAGAGATTTAGAAAGACCAATTCTTTACATTATATTTCATCCTCTTTTAAAAATACAACTCTCTTCTATATATAGGTCCTCAACCATCTTTGAATCCCTTTCAAAAGGATGCTACAAGCTTTAGATGGTCTCAGGAAACCTAACCCTAAATCTATAGAAGAGACAAAAAGAAAGAGAGAGAAGAAGCGGTGGAATGACCGAGTCAAAAAGATAAAAATAGATATTCTTTATTCTTCTCCTGATCTAGCGACTTGAATCTAATAGTATACATGGTAGATGGCAACAGTTATGTTGAGTCTGGATGACCGTACTTTTAGATTTACCTACATTCTCCTTTTGCAATAACTGTCCTCTTTATCTTCAATGGTGAGGTACCAAGTAGTCATCCTTACTCATTGTCCAAAATTTCTTCTTCTACTACTGGCTTCTTTCTCTTGGGTGTATTCATCAACTCCCATGCTTTCACTTCATCATATGATGGCCACTTGAAGTCCAGAGTACTCTATATTTGGACATTTTTCTTGTCCCATCTTGCATCAGTGATATTCTTGATATCTACTAGAAACTTATTGATGTCTGATTCTACCTTCAAAGCTTTGTCCAATATATTATTGAACCCTTCTACATCAATATCAGTTCCTAAAATAAATGCCTCACTACTAGGCATTTTTCTATCAAACTCACCCCTCTAGGCATCTAAGGCCTTCACTTGATCATCACCTCCTCTTAAAGAAGATATAAATCTGTTAAAATCATCAGAAAAGAGGCTTAACTTTACCTCAATTTGGTTCAATTTGCCCTTAAAGAATGAGAGAGCAATGTTAACTCTTTTGATCTCATCTTCAACTTCAGTCACTATTTTTGGCAAATCTGATCTTAGGGCTTGCAATGATGCTAGCTTTTCAAATAATTGTACCCTAGTAGACCACTTAGTAAAATAGGGGTTGAGGATAGCTAAATACCCCATTACCTCAGTGTGCAAAGCTGGCAATTTGTTATAGGTAT
>MU224512.1:338327-361572 GCA_018584345.1 Thuja plicata
GTGCAAAGCTGGCAATTTGTTATAGGTATTGAGTACAACATCAACTTTATCTTTTAAGATGTCAATTCTATGTTGTAGCACACCTTTCAATGCTCTTAAAGCAATTGCATTTCCTTTCTCTTCCTCAACCTTTTCCTCAACCACCTCTTCAGACTTTGTTTTGTCTTCAATTTGTAGAGGTTGTTGTTGCATAGGTACATACATCACCTCAGGCTTTGTTTCCAATTCTTCCATCAATTTCTTTATCATTTGATCCCGTTGGTAAAGTTGCACTCGGCACAATTCTCTATCTTTTGCCAATGCACTAGTCTCTTCTACCAATGTGCTACACCTATTAGATAATTGTTTAGTTTTATCTTCATTCAAGTGAGCCCAGTGTGTCATGATTTGGGATATCTCCAAATCCCTTGTATTCTGCATTGTCCACACCATTTGATTTCCCACCATATTTTCATGAATATTCACCACTTGAGGCTTTTGGTCTTTTGGGCACAGGCTCCACATTGCAAAGGCCTGAGACTTTGGGCTATACCCAAATCCTTTTATCACATTGCCTATCTGAACTTTACTAGCCATCTTAAGGTATGGCTATTTCCTTATCTGATCAATTATGAAGGCATATGCTAAATCCCAACCCTTAGCCAATAGTATTCCACTTCCTAGTACTAATTTCCTGGCATCCTCTGGTGAAATATCCTCATTTTCAGGATCATAATTTTGCAAAGCCACCAATGCCTCATTAGTTATGGTCTCTTTGTCATCAACTATTAGTTTTGCTCTTATTTGTTCTTTCTTATACCATCTCAAGAATTCTTTGAAATCCTCAGTTTTCACAAAGTTATCATCATTCAAAAATTCTTGTTGATGAATCAATCTCTCATCAATACAGGCCTTAAGAGGCACTTCAACCTCATCATCTAAATCAAGCTGTTGTTTCTTTCCCTCCCTAATTGCTTTTCTTAGGTTATGATCATATAACCTATTACCAGGTACTAAGGCCTTAGCCTTATCTTTTTTCTTATTTTTCCCTTCAGTTGAAGGCTATCCTATCTCTAGTTTCTGCCTCTTTGCAGCAGGTTCTTCTATATCATCTAGTTGGGCAACTACTGTCAAATCTATAGTGTGGCCCTCTGCTCCCTGCAACTATGGTATTTCAACAATATCTTGTTGTGGTGGAGCATACCTAGTAGGACATGTATAATCACTATCACTACTACTATTATATTCAGATTCTAAATGATCAGGTGTCTGAGCACCTTTTTTATCAAGAACAATATCAAGCTGTTCTATGAGCACATAATAGTTGTCTATCATGGCTTTAATCCTTTCAAAATATGGGAGATTAGGGTAAAAACCCCCAAAATCCAACACATTCCTCTTTATTTTCCTCTCAAGTTTTAATATCTCCTGAATCCTCAGTCTTCTTGTATGAATATCATCTTCATCTAAGATATTCCTTGTTGCATCTTCCTCTATGCACTCATAGTGGACATTAGTATTGGGGATTGTAGGAGTATACAATCTCCTTACCCCTACCATAAAACCTTCTGGGTCAATGTATCTATAAGGGGCTGCCCCCATTCTATATCTTTCCAGCCATTGACCCACTGCATCAATAGCACCCTTGCCAATTGTGAAGTTAAAAATATTAAACTGCCTAGGGGTCAAAGTCCCCTTCTTATGTGGCACAAAATGCTCATTGTCTGTCAGCAATAGCTGCCATATAAATTCCATTGCTGCCACTCTTGCTGGTACATAATATGGTAATAGATGAGGTGGGTGAATATACCCATATAATCTGATGACTGTATAGTTTTCCTCCAAAAATAAATCACCCCAATTATGCTTTCCATCCCACCTATCTATGTAGTCACATGGCCTAAGCAATTGCATAATCTTTAGTGAGATTCTTGTTCTGCTGATCCCCAAACTCTGTACTATTGGATATACAATCCAATTCTAAAAAGAACAATAATCACATTCCCTAGAAGTGTAATTCCAAACCCTCACCCAAAATTGGATAGGATTTGGTCCTGCTTGGTAGAACCTCTGAGGGGTTAAATTATTAAGATCCATGATAACAAAATTGAAATGTAAAAGGAGATGCATAAGAATGTAGTAGTGTAAAAAATTAGGCTCCTTCTCCTTTGGGTTTTTCATCCTCTTCTGTTTTGTAATGAAACCCTCATGCATTTCATCAATAATGTGCTAAATATAATCATAACTAGTATTGGAGTGGACCTCTTATAGGTCCAACACCATCATCAAAATTCCTGCATCAATCTTCTCTGCATCACCATCTATCCCTAGCACTCTACACAGGGCATAGGTAGCATATTTGATATAGAAGTGTAGATCCTTATAATAATATAGGCTGGTCCCAGACATAGAATCTAAATAATTTCTCACTTCTTTTAGCATATGTTTCAGCAACTGGCTTCTAGCAATACCAGGCTTCAAAGCATATCTCTGTTGTTTCTTCATCATGTCAATTCTGGTGGACATGGTGTTGTATAAGATGAAAGCTTGCATGAACAAATTTATGTTCAATATTAATAAGGCAGTGCCATCATCCCTTTTGATGGTCTTGGAAAAAACATCATAATGATTGGCTAGGTCTAAGAACAAGTCTACATCAATGAAGACATCACGAACAATTAACCTGGCTAAACCACAGGTCCAAGGGTTTGATACTGGAATGGCCTTGTTAGAGTTCTTATAAAAATAATTGAAAAGAGAAAAACCTATTTTTCCTAGAGTAATAGCATCTCGGACATCTCGATAGTCATCAATTAGCACATTTTCATTTGCCCTTTTATTCTGAGTCAAACCAAGAAGCAAACAGAGGAATTCATCTAAATAATTAACTTTTCCCTTAGCCTCGTCTTCCACTCTTTCACTTTCACCATAGGTCGAGGCTACACTCACCGCTCTACTCATGTTTTCAGTGCTTGAATCTCCTCCTCTTTACCAGTATTGAAACAAATCTATCACTGAGGTCCACAAATTACCTTATGCACAATTCTGGAAACAATGAGCTCTTAAACCACAGAAAATTCTGAAAACCTTTGAATTTTTTCTCTGTCAGACAACTGAACTCTTCAAGTTTAGGAATTCTGAAAGCAAGGTGAATGCAAATGAATAAGCGATCAACTCCTTATATTAACCATTCAAAGTACACATTTCATGATTTTTAGAACATCAATTCTATCTTTAATGCCACATACTAGGAACATAATTGAAAACCTAGGCGTAGTTTCCTGAGTGTGAAAGGAAAATCAAATTTGTAAAACTAAATCCTTGGCAAAACCTTATAAAATTCAAATGAGCTGACATGTCACCCTAGGATTGGCTCACTGTCATACATCTTAGCTACCCTTTTTAGCACAATAATCAAAATCTGAAAATCTGATTGGCCGACGAATGATTCATACTGACATATTTAATACTGCTACCTTTTTACAGAATTTGGCATCAAGCGACCACGTGACTGCACTTATTTTCTCTATCGCTAACACCAATCCTTAACCCGTGATTTATCTAGAGACATGGTGACTACACAACTTCCTTACCTTTGCTAACTAGTCACAATTTGGTGATCACGCGACACAAGGAAATCTAAGTCGCCAGTGGTTATGACTAACCCACGTTCTTTTCTGAGACTATGCGACTAGTTGTTAGTGTTAACTCCTGCAGTTATCTCTTAGTCACCAAATGTTATCTTTCTTTCGCCAGACTGTGCGACTACCCTTAGTCGCCCGATCACTGAATGCAAATGCTAAATGCCAAAAACTTCCTGAGACATCGCGACAAAGGCATCCTCCCCTTAAATTCATCTGACGACCCTGCGACATACACTTAACCGTTGAGTCGCGAGGACTTTTCTCCTTAGGATTTTTTATTCTTAGACTTGGTGACTACCGTAGGATCTTTCAATGATTTCATCTGATAGTTGTTGCTTAATCGCCAAGTAACTTCTCATACCCTTAAAATATCCCGAGACCTTGAGACCAATAGAAACTCATAGCTAGTCTCGTAGTCACTAAATAAACTTATACCTTTAAACGATCATTCTGAAATCCATTTACCTCCTGACACATGTCTTATTTTGATTTGAAAGCTGAGTTATCTGGCGACAGCCCGAATATGCTTTATCCCAAACCATAAAAGGTTAGTCACCAAGTCTCAGAAGTTTCAACTTAACCAGCCTCTTTTATGGAGACTGCGCGACTAAAGGCTTTGCATCACACTTTACATCAGACTCATTTAGTGATTATGTGACAAAAGGAAATCACAGTGTGTTGTAATAAACTCTTAACTGCAAAAAACTTCTTGCGACCTCCCGACCTATCTGTGGGCCCCTTAATATATTACTGTTTTGTTCAAATGATTACGTGACACAAAGTAAATCATGAAGTCTGGGAAAGAAAAAGGAATATTCTATTTTAAGTTATGCGACTAAGTTATTAGAATAGAACTCATGACTTAAGTGAGGAAAAAAGGTAACTGAGAAACATAAGCGGACAAGGCCTTAGGGTTTTTCTTCAAATTTGGACACTGCAAAAAAACTAGGGTTTCAAGTCTTTTTGAAAATTTTCATAGGTTTAGGCTTGAAAACATGAAAAATTAGAGAGGGAAGACCACAAAACCATGGGAAAGAAACCAAAACCTAGAATACAACCAATAGATACATTATCATATGATAAATAGAAGACACTTCAGGAGGAATGGTCAGAATTATGTGCTAGAGAAGAGGAATATTGGAGGCAAAAATCCTATGAATTATGGTTACAATCTGGTGATCAAAATACCAAATTTTTTCATGCATCATCTAAACATAAAAAAGTTGCAAAAAAAAAATTTTCTATAAATTTTGATCAAGGAGAGGTTTTTTCTGACAAAAATGAGATAGAATAGCAGGGAGTAAAATTCTTCTCAGATCTGTTAGCCCCTTCCAATGCTAATACTGATCTTGAGAAATATAATGAGGTCCTCTGTCATATCCCTTCCATAATATCGGTAGAGGATAACATGATCTTAATGGCCCCTTTTACATTGCTAGAAGTAAGGTAAGTGGTGTTCTCTCTGCCTTCAGATAAGGCCCCTGGTCCTGATGGGTTTACAGGACTCTTTTATCAGAAGCTTTGGGATGTCATTGCATTTGAACTATTAGAAGTATTGGAGGAATCCAGGAATAATTCTTCCATTCTAAAGAGTTTTAATACTAAAAATTTAGTGCTTATTCCAAAGATTGATGACCCTCAAACCTTTTCTGATTTCCATCCTATATCCCTTTGTAACACCATTTACAAGATTATTACTAAGGCTATCTATCTTCGTCTTCAGCACATTATTCCCAGGATTATTTCTCCTGAACAAGGAGGCTTTGTCCCTGGTAGAGATACAACATATGGAGCTATTATGGCTCATGAGACATTGCATTAAGTTAAATCTCATGATATTTCCTCCTTCATTATTAAACTAGACATGATGAAAGCATATGATAGATTTTATTGGTGTTTCCTCTTGGAATTCTTATCTAGATTTGGTTTTTCAAAAAGATGGTGCAAATGGATTAAGGCCTGTCTATCCGGTGCTTAATTTTCTATTCTGATCAATGGAGCACCAGTGGGATTTTTCCCGTCTACTCAGGGAGTCAGGCAGGGGGATCCCTTATCCCCCTTTTTGTTTATTATAATGGATGAAGCTCTTAGTAGAACTATCAATGCTTTCCATACTTTGAGTCTTTTGCAAGGCATTCATATCTTGGGCACTTCTATTTCGGTTACACATTCTCTATTCGCTGATGATACTCTCTTCTTTGGTAAGGCTTCTATTAATGAGGCTAGGTAAGTTAAGAATATTCTAGATAATTATTGTGCTGCTTCTAGTCAAAAGGTTAACTCCCAAAAATCAAAAATTCTGATTTTTAATGTGAAGCGGCCATTAGCTCAAAGGATTATCGATATTCTAGGATTTCCTGTTGATAATCTACCATCTTCCTATTTAGGAGTTCCTTTCTTTATGGGGTCAAATAAGTCATCATATTGGAATGTAGTGATTACTCATATTAAATCAAGGGTTCTAGCATGGAAAGCAAAATTGCTTTCATTATCTCATAGAATTATCCTGATTAAGATTGTATTATCAGCTATTCCTAATTACTATTTTTTAGTTCTTCTTTCTCCAAAAGTTGTAATCAATCAAATTAATAAATTAATTAATTAGGCTTTTTTTATGGACAGCTAATATGACAGGTGAAAAAATAATCCCTCTTGTGTCACTAAATGATGTATTTTCCTTTGTCTTTGGGAGGAGTAGGACTACATAATCTGGTTTCTCAGAATTTAGCCTTTGGAGGCAAATTGATTTGGAAAATGTATACTCAACCTGAGGTCAAATGGTGTCAACTAATGAAAGAAAAATATCTTGATTCACCACACCCCTCAAGGATTCTAACTATCTTAGATCCGCCAAAAGGCTCTTCTATTTGGAACTTTATGATGAAAGTTAGGCATGTAGTCACATCAGCTATATCTTGGGAAGTAAATAATGGAGAGTCAATAAATTTTTGGCTTGATTCATGGAATGGTTTGCCCCCTTTATGCACCTTACCAATTTTTCATAACTTTTGGGAATCTATCTCTTCCATTAGGGGCTTTAATTTTCTTTCATATGTGTCTCATATTTCAATTCATTCAGGCTTAGTCAATTGGGTTGATTTCTCCATCTTCCCAATTTCATTCCATGACGCATCATGTGCAAATAAATTTTTGTCATCTCAAGTTGTCTTTCTTTCAAATTTTCTAGATCGCCTCTTTTGGTCAACATCTTTTAATGGTAATTATTCTGTTAAGTCAAGATACGAGGCTATCCAAGCAAATTTAAATAATCAAGCTAGACACAGGGCTTTTAAGTTTTGTTGGCACAAGTCTGTTCTTCCCAAAGCTGGGTGTTTTTCTTGGCTTGTGTTGAAAAATCATGTTGTTACAAGTGATAGAATAGCCAGATTAAAAATTGTGAATAATTTTCCTTGTGTTTTATGCAACGAATTCCAAGAGTCAGTTGATCATCTTTTTCTAAACTGTCCTTTTGCTCAGGATTGTTGGATGTTTATCCTTAATTTGTTGAATTATTTGATGCCTCTTCCTACTACTGTTTGGGACTTACTACAATCCTGGCCTTGTTTGTTTCCTAAAGCTATGTTCACTTCCATTTGGATTTGTTCCCCCTCCCAAATAATTTGGGCAATCTGGTGGGAGAGGAACAAAATAATCTTCCGCAATTCTCCTTCTAATATTCAAGAAGTTCTTAAAAGGCTTAAAATTTAAATTATTGAAGTTACCAATGCATATTTTTGAAAATTCAATGGACATAGGGCTTTCTCATCTTGGGATAACCTTGCTATAAAAGTATGGCAGGGTTTCAATTTCCTGACTCTTCCTTTTCCAATATTCTATATAGACAAAACTAAAATTAGATCTGAAATAAAATGGTCTCCCCCTCAAAATGGATTTGTAAAGCTAAATTTTGATGGAGCCTCTAAAGGAAATCTAGGAAAATCTGGTATTGGCTTTTCTATTCATAACCACTTGGGTGATATCATTTATTTAGAGGCTCTTTCTATTCCTTCAGGCACTAATAAGATGGTCAAGGCTTATGCATTACTTCATGGTCTGCTTGCTGCCAAAAAGTTTAATGTAAGTCATCTTCATGTTGAAGGTGACTCTTCTATCATCATTAATGCATGTATCAAAAGATCTTCATTTTCTAGATCTATTCAGTATGTCTTATCTAGGATTTGGTTTCTATTGGATTCATTTCAGAAATGCTTGATTTCACACATTTTTAGAGAAGTTAATCGACTGGCTGACTTGCTTGCCAATTATGGGGTTAATGAGGAAAAAAATTTCTATCCCTCTTCTACTGTTAACCCTCATTCACATTTACCTATTTTCAATTTAATTAAAGAAGAATCTTCTCTTGCATAATTATTTTTATTTGATAAATAATCGAATAATGCAATGTGTCTTAGCTTCTTCCTCGATCTTTTGAATTAACATTGGGTTTAAATTAAAAGGTCCTTCGCTGGTTTATGTTATGAGTATGAAGTCTCTTTAGTGATCTTACAAATGATGATACGGTAAGCATTATTTTATAGATGATGTCCTTTCTTTTAATGCTTACCGTATCATCATTCCTTCTCTATTCTGCTGGCAATTATCGCCACAGATAAAGGTATTTCAATATATTTCAGTTCTTGTGAAAAGTGAAATGATTTTTCACATGATCATAGTTAGAGTTCTGTTTAGCTTGAATTGGCTTGTACTAATCATTCATATTCATGCTCTTATATTGATTAGTTGGTACAGCTTCAGTTGTGACAAATATTTTGCATAGTTAGCCTATATCTTTTATTTACACATGCTTGTAAATTATATTGTGCCATCATTTTTCTTACTTCAGAGTTCAGTCTTTAAAATGAAGCTAAGGGCATATGATGAATTTTCTGTCATCTCTGTAAGGTGATTATATTTTTCTCATGCTTTACTCCATTGTTGATTTATGATCAGGATTTTTTAGAGATTACTATCGGTACGATTATTAATAATAAAGTGGGTTTCTCTACTCTTCTTTATGATTATGCATTGTTATGATTTGTCTTGTTCGCACATGTTGACATACTTTGAATTACTATTTATGTTTGAAGTGAACCTCACCTGGTGATTTCATCCAAACTATAATATTCTTCTCTCTATTTTGTATAAAGTATCTGGTTCTATGGCTTTGCATAGATACATCGATGAGTTTAGACCTCTTAACCTTTAGGTTAAGATCTCTGTCTCAAATTTGGAGGTCCCCTTTGATGGTGTTGTTTCTAACGAAGCACTTGCACTAATTTTTAATGTCCATTGTTCCAAACGTTCCTGAAGTATTCACAGCAGTATTGTCATGGTCATTGCTAGAAGCTATTTCTAAATGATGTATTCGGCCACACTTTCTACATGACAATGCCTTTTTATCTGCTATTCAAAATTACAATTTTTGGTTGCAAGACGCTTATGTGTGAAGTGTGTTCCCAAGGCATTTATTGTTCAGCTCTGATAAATACATTTTCCATGTCTTCCAATTTGGGTAATGCTTCTACTGAGGGAACTCCACCAGTCTTTGTATCAGCACCATCGGTGGGGTCATCATCTTCACCTACCCAGTCATCATCCTCTTTACATATGTCCTCTTCGTATGGTGAGGGTGACCCATTGGCTTCTCAGGCTAATCGATTATGGAATTCTTTATTCCTGTCTCCTTCAGGTTTTGGTCCTCATCAGTAGGATTATGAGTCCTTGGTTTGGGTATATGTGATCTTGGTGTATACAGGGATATTTATGTGTGAGTTTGGTTTCCCACTAGATTCTTCTAATTGTTTTTGCTGGAGATATTCATGTCATGTGTTTGCAGGATCTACTTCCACTTGGCTATGACAGAATTATTAACCGCAAAGGATACTTGTTGAAAGATACTTTTGTTAGCATCTTCTTCTCATATCTATATTGTAACATGCATGTATATGCATATAATGTAATTATCTTAGTCTAGGTTGGGTTGGGGTTGATTATATTGTATATAGTTTGTTCAAAAATTTTGTACCTGGGTCCCTACACTCTTTAAAAATTTTCCTTACTTGGCCATCTGTGTAGGGCTCTATTTTATAATCGGTCATGTTTGACCATCAGGGGTTGGCTTTTAAAACACTGATATGATCATATTTGAGAATCTTGGCTCTTTTTTTGTAAAGATACGGGTAACAAATGAAGTTTTTTTTACTGGTTCTTTCTCCAGGAGCCCTTTTGAACCAAATTATTAATATAAATAAAATATCATATTTTGCCAAAAAATAAAATATAGTTAAAACATAACATTATTTTTACAATGGCCATTACACTTGACCAATAATACAAGGTTTTGAATTCATCTTAATCAAAATGTAATTATATTTCTAAGGGTATTTAATAGGGTCCAGCTCGTTAATTAATCACTATCATCTATATATGAATATTATGTGTATTAATTTAATGATCTATTGGCATAAATTTTCTTAATGTTCTGGTCCCATTAATGTCCTTAATTATTATTAATTAAGGTCACACATTTTCTTAGAGACAATACTATGGTCATTTTTAAATGATTGATTAAGACTCCTCTTTTTAAATAAAAATTAGGTTTCCATTTAATAACTTTAATTAGTTACTAGATTTCAAATTTTCATCAAAAAGGTAGTAATAAATCCAGAGAATTATAAATTAAATGATATCTTCACCAAGTTAATTTAATTTCATTTACTATTACCATATTTTAACTTGAAAAAACATATAATTCCCACATTAAATATATAAGGGCATTTAATTTATTTAACCACTAAGTTTTATTTTAACATTAGCAAAATTCTCGTTAAACTTTGTTCTAATCATATTACAACATTTTATGTTAACCTCTAATGATAAATTTAAAAACTTTAAAGTTGGGTTTTTTTTCCCCCAAGATGATTAGATATAAAACCCACCAGAATACCATCCTTGAAACATAAAAATATAGACAACTCTTTATTTGAGAACCCCTAACCCTAATTAAAATTTAGGGTTAGGGATCAAATAAAGAAGGCAAAGAAATAAACTATCATTCCTTATTTACTTTTCTTTCCCCAATTTCTAACCCTAGCTTCTAATTCCTCTTCTTCTTATTTTATTTATGTGTGTATTCTGCAGAGAAGGGAATGTCACAAATTTCATTGGAAATGTGAGATGCAGGGGATGAAATTTGAGTTTGGAGCAGAGAGTGATTATCAGAAAGTAGAGGGGGGGTGTGGGGAGTGGGGAGTGGGCATGCCCCCCCCCCCCCCCCCCCCCCCCACACCGCCACTATGGTGGCAATGCCCCATGGTCTCAACACAGTCAGCGGCATATGCTGCCATTGTGTGGGGGTCATGGGGGAGGGGCCTTGTGCCTCCCTCTCACCACTCCACATACAGTCGCGGAGGGCTTGGCTTCCCACCCTCCCAATTTTACATATATATTTTTATTTATATATTTTTTTAATAACATGCACCACACTATACATATATATTTATGTAGATGACATTCTAGAAAATATCAGAAGTCTGAAAAGGAAGATTTTAGGAAATAACCAGAAGACATAACTTTTTGAATGTGTGTGTGTGTGTGTGTGTGTGTGTGTGTGTGTGTGTGTGTGTACCTAGAAATTTTAAATCAAACTCAGTACATTTGGGGAAATTAAATTTATAAATGTGGCAGATTTTTGAAAGTAACAGAATGTAGAATATAAACAATTTATTATCTAATTGCAAAACTTTACATGGAGATTCATTTGGGGAAATTTTTTTCTTTTTATTTTCAAAATGATACAATTAGAGGACATTATCATAAACAAAGAAATGACAAAATTTAAGGTTCATTTATAAATGAACAAAGTATTCTAAAACTAGAATTTTCATAAAACAAATTTTTATAGAGAATTTATTCTATGTAGTAATTACCTCTATTCAATTTAGAAAGTAAATGCATTCCTTTTTCAAAATAAATTATCTTGCATGTAATCTATGAAACACTCTAATTTTCATAAGGTTCTCTCTAAAGCTATATGATGGAGAATTCACGCTCAAGAGCACTCTTTCTCCAATCAAGAACTCTCCTTGGGCCTTCATAGGGTTCCTTTCACTACCCTAACTAGAGTAAAAATATATGATCCCCTATCTCCTTTAGAGCTCTCCACCAACTTTATACTCTCCTTAACTACTTCTCCATTCATCTATGCACCCTTAGACTTATCATAGCCACTTTCTTCCTAAAATATCAATGCCAATATACATAGGATTCCTGACCACCCCTATGTTACTTTCAACTAGACTTGGTCCATTTTGATGGATCCTTTCATTAGGTTTCAAACGGGTTTTTAATTTTCAAGATTTTAGGCCTTGTAGCCTTTTATGCCTAATTAGCCCTCCTACACACTATAATCTTAGATTTACTCACAAAATCCCTTAACAACATCCCTTAACAACCTTATGAATCAATTATGGATTATTTTTAGGACTATCCTAGGCTCTAGGATTTTCAAGGTTTTATTCTGCCACTATGTTCATATATTGGACTTTCACCAAACCCCTAGTTTTAAGGGTTTCTAGGGCATGTACAGTGGTGTGGCTTCTTGGTTTTCAATAGGTACTCTAATGACCTCCTCTTCACTCCTCATTGTATCCACATTTCTGAGATACATTCCCCTACACTTCCATACCATTTACTATCACACACCAATCCATAAGCAATTCTTATTGATTCAACACTGTTTAGACTTCCTAGCCAGAATATACAGTACTCGCCTAGGGCCTAATTGTTTTCATAGCTTCCCTACACAAATAGACTCCACACACCATATTTACCACATATATATAGTATTTTTCTTGATTCCAAGTGGTTATAGGGTTTTGTACAATGGGACCTCCAAGAAAAGTCATTATTTACATGACTGGTTCAAAACTGGACAGTGAACCAGTGAAACTTAAAAAATTTACAAATTTTTCACTAGAAATATTGAATAAACAAACCAATTACACAAAAATAAACTAAATAACACAAAAAACACTCTCAATGCATTAGTTTACTCCATTCAATACATTAAAGTATTGGATGATGGCTCTGTTAAAAAATACAGTGCAATTCTCTTCTTCTCAACACACAGTCCGTACACAATGACAACTAAATATCATATTATGGTTTAATTCACCTTATATACCATATTACCACATTTTTGGACCCTCATGTGGGGCTTTGGGCACCATTAAATCCCTTTCCTAGTTTTTAGGAAATGTTGTCATGACAACTTTGCAAAGTTGCAAACTTGTCATGAGCAACTTTTACAACTTTTGCACATATGGAAATATTCTACTTCCAATGGCCAAAATCAATCCTAAACCACCTAATATGAATTTAAAATATTCAAAAACATAAAAATCCTTATTTCCACTCTATTTTGGAGTTTTAGTCAACCTTTAACCTTTTGGTTGACTTTCAAGGACCTAAGAACCTAGATCCTATTTGATCTCATAAAACACTTAAACCCTAACCAATCCTAACTCTAGAAACACACAAAACACACTTGGGACTTCATATTTTGTCCTTATTAACTTTGATTGTTGGCCAAACCAACCTACAATCCAAAATACTTTAAAGATCTAACAAGACCTTAAGGTACTCCTGCACCATCCTCCCCTTGCAACAAGAAAATCAAGGTACTTTAGGTGTGATGAACTTAATACTTATTCCATGATTGTTTAAGTCCTCCTCTACTATCGATGTATCCTCTAATTCAGGTTGGTGTTCCCAATTCACCAAGTGTTCCATGTATTCTTTCTTCCTTGTCTTCTTCTTCACTCTTGAATCCAATATCCTTTCCACTTGTGGCTTGACTTTAACAGGTATTCTAAGTCCTTCCACATCCTTAGCTACCTATGTACTATAATATTATTCATCTATCTTTGATCCTTTGTATGAAATCAAATCCTTCACATTGAAAATGGGGGAAATACACATATCCTTTGGTAGATATATCTTGTAAACATTGGGTCCATGCTTAACCAATCCCTTAAAAGGTCCAATTATATTCATCTAGAGTTTTCTTGGTATTCCCTTCTGTAGTATATCCTTATTCAAGTACACCACTATGAAGTCTCCTACCTAAAATTGTAGGTTTCTTCTTCCTTCATCTTTCTTGGCCTTCAACTTCTGATTGGCCTCCATTATAGTCTTCTTTAGTTGTTCATGGACTTATGTCATTTATTGTACAAAGTCATCTGCATGTCCACAGACTCCTTCATATCCCTTTAAGACTCTGAGCTCCATTACACCCCTTGGATGTATGCCATTTACAATCTCAAATGGAATCTTACAAGTAGTCTTGTTTGTGCTATCATTGTAGGAAAATTATTCCTATGGGATAACTTGTTCCCATCCTTTCCCATACTCTTTTTTAAAACATCTTAAAAAGTTTCCAAGAAACCTATTGATCATTTCTGTCTGACCATCCATTTTAGGATGATATGTAGATCCATGAGATAAGTTAGTTCCTAGTCTTCTCCATAGGGTCTTCCAAAAGTGCCCCATAGTTTTCACATCGCTGATGTGCAACAATACTTATTGGTAAGCCATGTATCCTAACTATCTCCTTCAAGAAAAGGTGGGCAATGTGACTGGCATTAAGAGTTGTCTTACATGGGTTGAAATGAATCATTTTAATGAATCTATCAATAGCTACAAACATACTTTCTAAACAAGTTGGAGTCCTAGGTAACCCCACTATGAAGTCCATACTTATGCACTCCCATGGTCTACTTGGGATGGGTAATGGCTGGTAAAGACCTGCATTTGATGATGTCCCCTTTTCCTTCTAACATACTCCACACTACTCCACATACCTTCTAACATATTTTTGCATTTTAGGCCACCAATAGAATCTTTCCACTAAGTCTAGGGTCTTATTCAACCCAAAGTGTCCACTCAAACTTCCATTATGCTTCTCTTGGATGAGGTTCTCCCACATGGAACCCCTTGGAATACATAATTGTTTGCATTTTAAAGAAAAGCCATTCTACAATGTATAGTTTGCAAAATCACTATGAAAGTGATTCTAAAAATTAGTACACACCTTCTGAATCTTTGAGAAATTAGTATCTCCCTCATATAGGTCTTTGAATCCTTCAATCCCTAAACTCTACAACTAAATCTCTTGGATGGAGAGAAATCACCTACTAAGGGCATCTGCTACCGTGTTATTCACCCCTTTTTTGTGCTTGATGGTGAAGGTATATGACTACAAAAACTCCATCCATTTTATCTGCCTCAAACTAAGCTTCTCTTATGTATTATTGTAGCTTAAGGCCTCGTTATCAGTATAAAAAACAAATTCTTTGGACAACAAATAGTGCCTCCACTTCTTAAGAGCCTGCACCAATATGTAAAGCTCAAGATCATATGAGGAGTATCTAGACTTTTCCTTATTAAGCCTCTCACTAAAGAAGGATATTGGTCTTTCTTCCTGACATAGGATTGCACCCACTACTATGTTGCTAGCATCACATTCCACAATGAAATTTTTATCAAAACTTGGTAAAACCAGTATTGGTTGGGTGGCTACTTCCTTCTTCAATTTCTCAAATCCTTCATTGGGCTCCTTAGTCCATACAAACTTTGTTTTAAGCACTCCTTTGATAGTATCAAGGATTGGTGCACATATTTCACTAAATCTCCTAAAAAACTTCCTATAGAATTGGGCTAACCCATGGAAGCTTCTGACTTTAGTCCCTATCTTAGGAGTAGGACAACTTAAAATGGTTTCAACCTTTCTCTTGTCCATCTTCAAGTCACCTTGGGATACTACAAATCCTAGGTAGACTAGTTCTTGTTTCATAAACTCACTCTTTTAAAGATTTATGGTGAGCTTCTCCTCCTACAACCTCTTCAACACTACTTCTAAGTGTTTCATATTTTCTTCCTTTTTTTTACTAAAAATGAGGATTTCATCTAGGTAGACAACTACAAATACACCTATGTAATCCTTCAAGACTGCATTCATGATGCTCATAAAAGTACTATGTACATTAGTAAGTCCAAAGGGAATTACTAACCAATCATATAGACCCTCTACAGTTTTAAAGGGAGACTACCACTCATCACCCTCTTCCATTCTAATCTGATAGTACCCACTCTTCAATTCAATATTTGAGAAGTACTTAGCACGACCTAAGAAATCCATTAAATCTTCAATTCTAGGAATAAGAAATCTATATCTAATAGTTAGCCTATTAATTGCCCTAGAATTAGTACACATTCTCCACTTAACTCCCTTTTTAGGATCCAACACCACTGGGAAAACACGTGGGCTTATACTCTTCCCAATCAGCCCTTGATCTAATAGCTCTTGAGCTTGCCTTCCTATCTCATTGTTATATTCCGTTGTCATTTTTTATGCAACCTTGTTAGGCAATGATGCCCCTGGCACAAATTCAAATCAATGACTCATCTCTCTCTTTGGTGGTAATGTAGCTGGTGTCCCTTCACAAATGATGTCTTTAAATTGATCTAGTAACTCTTTTACTTCTATCAACATGGGTGCTTGTCTAGGTGTCTTCTCCTCCCTTTGCTTCACTAGGATTGCATAGCTAATTCCTTCTTCCTCCTTCATGTTCTTGAGGAATTCTTTCCCAATCATTAGTATTGTATTGGAGTCTATCTTCTCCACTATTTCTACTTCTATTAATGAATTTATCTTATAAGTTACTTTATTCTTCTTTAATGAGTACTTATTCTCTTTCCCATGATGAATTATTTCCCTATCATACTTCCATGATCTACCAAGAAATAAATGGCATGCATCCATTGGAAACACATCACAAAGTATCCTATCTTGATACTTTCCAATAGTGAACTCAACCCACACTTATTCATTCACCAAGATATTTTGGTCCTTATTCAACCAAGTTACTTTATAAGGGCATACATGAAGAATCTTTACCAATTTAAGTTTCTATGCTCCATCCTCTGAGATCACATTGTTAGTATATCCAGAGTGAATTATGACCCTGCATACCTTACCAAGTATCTTTCATTTGACCCTAAATAGATCCCTTCTCTTCTTGTGTTCATCCTTTGTAGGTTCCTTGATTATAATCCTCCTTAGCATAAGATTCTCTGCCTTCTCTAAATCCAGACTGATCTCTGATTGTTTGGTCATGTTCTCTTCTTGTACATAGACAATCTTCTTCTCACCTTGTGAAGTTGCTGGCTTATTTGGACACCTAAAAGCAGGGTGACCTAATTGGACACAATAGTAACACTTCATTGTAGTAAAGTGTGAGATCCTTCCAAACCCACCAGATCTTCCTCTTCCCCCATTGTGAAATCCTCTTCCTTTATTATATCCTCCTCTATTACTAGACTCATGGTTTTGTTCAGCACCCCTAGAGTCTTCTTGGCTTCTTATTTCATTTCCCCTTCCACTAGAACCACCTCTATATCCTCCTCTAGATTCTCTACCTCTTCCTATACCCCTTGAGTTAGAGTCTTGCTTCATTCTAAGTTTCTCTTCCACATTTAGAGCCATTTGGAAACAACTATGAATGGAGGTTAGAGTAAAGAATATTAGGTCTTCTCGTATATTCCACCTTAATCCATTAAGGTACTAAGAAACCTTGATTCTCTTTGTCTCTTTTACCCTAGATCTAAGAAAAATATTCAGGAACTCTTTTGTATAGGATGGCACATCTGGGTCCTTTTTTATGAGATTATGCCTTCTCTTATGTAGTTGGATATCATAGTCTTCTGGTTGGTAGTTTTCTTTCACCTTAGCCACCATATCTTTTCAATTTGATATTGGCTTCTTCGCTTATTTCTATATTTCATATTACAAAAACTTCCACCAAGTTAATGCTTGTCCTCTTAGCCTTGATTTGGATATCTTCACCTTATATCCCATAGTCATTCCATCACATTCTAAATGGTTCACCATACCCTCAATCCATTCCATAACCATATATGCATCCATCTTACCATAGAACACTAGAATACCTTCTAGGGCCTTGCCACTTAATGCCTTAAGAGCCTTGAGAAATGGTTCCTCAGGTAAAGGAGGGTTCGGCTCTATTTTTGTCTCCTCTTCAACTTGTTTCTTTCCTTTATCCTTATCTTCACTCATCTTTTCTTTCATCTTACTGGCTGTCTCTACAACTTATACCATCTTAAACTTCATTTCTTCCATAGCTTCTTCAAGAAGCCTATTCTTGTCTTGCTGTTCTGACAAGTCCCTTGCCAATTCTGCATTGGTTACCATGGAGCTTTCTGCTATGTATTAACTTCTCTATGATAAACACTGGTCAATTCCCAAGCCTTTCAATGGCTCTGATACCAATTTGATGGGGAGCTCACTCTCAAGAGCTCTCTTGCTCCAATCAAGACCTCTCCTTGGGCCTTCTTAGGGTTCCTAGCACTACCCTAACCAGAGGACAACTCTATGATCTTATATCTCCTTTAGAGATCTCTACCAACTTCATACTCTCCTTAAGTCCTTCTCCATTCTTCTATGCACCCTTACACTTATCCTAGCCACTTTCTTCCTAAACTATCCTTGCCAATAGACATGATTTCTTACCATCCCTAGGTTACTTTCAACTAGACTTGGTCCATTTTGATGGATCTTTTCATTAGGTTTCAAATGGGTTCTTAATTTTCAAGATTTTAGGGCTTGTAGCCTTTTAGGCCTGATTAGCCCTCCTACACATTGTAATCTTGGATTTACTCACAAAAATCCCTTAACAACCCTATGAATAAATTATAGGTTCTTTTTAGTACTATCCTAGGCTCTAGGATTTTCAAGGTTTTTGTCTCCCGCTCTGTCCATACACTGGACTTTCACCAAACCCCTACTTTTAAGGGTTTTGAGGGCATGTACATTGGTTTGGCTTCTTGGCTTTCAATAGGTACTCTAATGACCTTGGCACTCCTCATTGCATCCACATTTCTATTGTACATTCCACTACACTTCCATACCATTGATTGGCTTACAGCAATCCATAAGAAATTATTATTTCTTATGCATTATTCAGACTTCCTAGCCAGAATACATAGTACTTGCCTAGCATCCAATTATTTTCATAGCTTCCTTTCACATATAGACTCCACACACCATATTTACAACATATATACTGTTCTTTTATTTATTCCAAGTGGTCATATGGTTTTGGACCACGGGAACTCCAAGAAAAGCCATTATTTACATGACTGGTTCAAACTGGACACTGAACCAGTGAAACTTAATGAATTTGTAAAATTTTCACTAGAAAGAACAAACTAACAAACCAATTCCAAAAATATCAATTACATAACACATAAAACACTATCAATGCATTAGTTTACTCCTTCAATCCATTAAAGTAATGCATGATGGCTCTGTTAACAAAATACAATGTAATTCTCTTCTTCTCAACACACAGTCCATACACAATGACAAATAACTATTAGATTAGGGTTTACTTCACCTTATATACCATATTCCCACATTTTTGGACCCTCATGTTGGGATTTGGGCACCATCAAAGCCCTTTCCTAGTTTTTAGGAAATTTTCTCATGACAACTTTTCAAAGTTGCAAAGTTGTCATGAGAACATTTTACAACTTTTGTACAAATGGAAAAATTATACTTCCAATGGCCCAAATTGATCCTAAACCACATAATAGGACTTTAAAACATTCAAAAACATCAAAATCCTTAGTGCCATTACATTTTGGAGTTTCGTTCAACCTTTGACCTTTTGGTTGACTTTCTAGGACCTAAGCACCTAGATCCTATTTGATCTCATCAAAATTTTAAACCCTAACCACTCCTAACTCTAGACATGCACAAAAAAAACTTGGGACTTCATATTTAGTCCTTATTAACTTTGGTGGTTTTCCAAACCAACCTACAAGACAAAATTCTTTAACAATCTAACAAGACCTTAAGGTGCTCTGACACCACTATATGACATTTTTTTTTAAAATTTAATAGAAAAATAGCTTTATTTATCTTTAACAAATGAAAGAGGAGTGTATATAAATATTTAAAAGATGATTGAAAACACTAAACACATACATTTTAACAACTTTCAAGAAATTTCCTTACAATGAAAAACAATTTGTTTCCCAAATTTGAAACATAATTACAATAAAAATTCAGCCTTATGGCTTTACAAATACAATTTTTCTAAAATGAAAAATGCTTTCTTCCTTTCTATAAACCTTGCATACCATCTTCCAAATAGTATGAAGCAGCCACAAAAATCTACAAATGACAAAAGCTTGAAATAAACCATGGGAGCTCACCTCCCATCCTAGGTTTCTAAGAGACCACTCCTGAGCTAGGGGAAACAAGATTCTAGACAAGATGACACTCATGCCAACACATAAAAACCTCAAGCATCACAACATTTAACTCCCTTCCAAGCTTTGCACAATTGGGTCTCCTTGGACCCAAACAATGGGTTGAAGGTGGAAACTACCAAGTAGGGAAAATGACAAAATAATAGCAACACAATTGAGCTAAATTCACATGCCTTCCACGGGCTTTCATGCAACAACTACAAACCTTTCAGTTTGAAAACATTATCCCTTATCACCCCCGATAATAGAATAGAAAATATTTCACATGGAACCCATACATCCATGTATTCTCCCTCTTCTTCCTAAGAAGAGAATCTACACTACTAGGTCTTCCCTAAAACCCCTCACACACAATGGCTCTCTTCCCTCCAAATGGAAAGCTTATCCATTCACACCCATTAACAACACAATGCATAAATTAAATAAAAGATGAAATTAAATGAAATTCACAACATACACTTCCAATACAAGATCAAAATTCACACAAGATAGATTACAAGAAACAAGATTCATTCAAAGTTGAGAACAAGAAACACAAAGGAACTTTTCATGGCTTGGGAGCAAGAAGATTTCTCCAAGAAAATGGTTATGAAATTTAGTTGAGCCTCCTTTCTCTCCTGAGCTTTTCCTCTTCTAGCTCCAATCTAGCAAGTCCTCAAAAATCAACTAGGAGTATCCTATAAAAAAAGAGTGGGAAATTGTTAGAATTTAATCTTTCCTTGGTGAAAATATGTAATTAAAGGATAAACCAAGGTATCCTATATTTTATTTGTCTTCTAGTACAAGTAGGAAGACATGTCACATTTTTTTAATTCCTTTAATAATGAGATTAGATATTCCTCCTTAAGAAGATTCCTACACATGGCACAAACCTAATGTGAATGTCACACTCATGGGATATGGGAGTTACATGCAAACTCCTTCACTCATCTCTACTTAAGAGATGCTTCTCTCTCACTTCTTAGGGTTGGTTCTCACAAGTTGGTTCTCATGGGATTTCTTCTCTCTTCTTCTCTCATTCTCATTCTTTCTCTCACAATTTTGTAATGAGCTTCTTGCTCAAGCTCTCTCTTTCATGGCTTCTTCCCCCATTCATATTATTAATAAGGGTTTTTTTCTTGTTTTTTCCCCTTTCAAAATCTTTGTGTTCTTGTCTTGGTGTTGGAGCATTTTGGTGAATCTTGGTGTTTGGTCTATTGAAGGAAAATGTATCTCTTTGTACTCAGTAAAAATCTTCCTTTTGCAATCTCTCTTGGATTATTTCCTTATATCTTTTCCTTTTTCTTTTATGTTTCTAACTGTTAGAATGAATTTAGAATAACTCAGAGGGGGGGGGGGGGGNAATCTCTCTTGGATTATTTCCTTATATCTTTTCCTTTTTCTTTTATGTTTCTAACTGTTAGAATGAATTTAGAATAACTCAGAGGGGGGGGGGGTGGATCAATTATCCTCAGGTCTAGATGTGCCTATTAAAAATTTATACCAATTTGAACAACTCAAATTTTCTCGACAACAGTAATATAAAACAACAACATATATATGCAGTTTAGTGTTCAGATGTAATCAGCATGTACAAACTTAACAGTAAAACTCAACATAAACACTCACACAAGTTGACACCAGAAATTAATGTGGAAACCCAACATAGGAAAAACCACCAATAAAATGCTATCAACTTTTTACTCTTCTAAAGTGAGCTTTGTTAGGAGCCAACATTGTTAAAGGTTACAAAACACACTGCTAAATGTGACCTAGTTAAAAGATTTAATCACCCTGTTAGGAGTGGCCTTGTTAGAGGAATTAGAACATTCCACCTAAATGTCACCTTGCTAAAGGATTTATACAATGACTGTTAGGTCAACCTGGTTAAAGGATTTTAACTGATATAATGGTTAGAAAGTAATCAGAAGGTGTGATTTGATACATACAATATACTTTTCAAATCTAGATCCAATTCATCTCTAATGCTAATTCACTTAGTCGCCTCTATTCTCATTTCAACTTTCAGATCTTCTTGGAAATTTGTCAAGCAATCAATCTTGTAGTTCTCTGCTTCTTTGTTCAGCCTTCTATGCTTAGATCATTCCAAACAATAAATTAACTATGCAATCCTCTTGCATACTCTTCATACTCCATGAATAACCTCTTGAGGTTATCTTATACCTCTTCATCTAGGTCAGATACATCTTTTTTCACTTAATCAACATCATAGATCTTAGGTTAGGTCAGATCCAATGGATCTTTTCATCTTTATATTTAATTTACTTCTCTAATTCAATCACAAATTAAATCTTTGATCCATGCATTAATTATGGCTACCCATGAATTTACATAGTGTGGATCAATCATGCTTCTCCTCAATTAACTTTTCATATCCCAATAAAAACAATTATGTCGGCTAGAGATCTCAAATCTCAACAATTACCAAAATACTGTTGCTCGGCCAACAATGTGTTCCTCAAAAATTTACTGGCGCTTGGTCATCACTAGCTTCATTGAGTATATACTGGTGCTCGACACAAACTGTTCTCAGTAAACTATCATTGAAAGATAAACAACTCATTACTTTTCGAATGTGCCAAACTATCTAGTACCCTTGTAATTTCTTATAACTCAACCATTCCACTTAGTCTTCTTATTAAATCTCCTTCATCAATCAATAGATATAGTACTCAAATAGATAGCAATAGTCTCGCCAGTTAAGGTTTGACATCAATGAAAAAACAAAAATTATTTCCATTGTTGATTTCCAAAAATATTTCCAACAATATCCGATGAAGGGTGCTCCCCTTAATACCACAAACACATAACATAAACAGAGAAACAACCACAATATGCAAGAACTGAAAATTGGCTTCTTATTATCTCCACAAATGTGGAATTACAAACTTTCAGAATTACAATATGCAAAGCCACATGGGCATTCCCTTACAATATTCTGTAGGACAAAGCCTCGAATTATTACCCAGATCTACTACCCAGAACTATTCTGAACTGCCTAAGACAATAATACAGCCTTCCTTATATAGGCAATTTTCCACCGCCTGGGAAGGTTCCAGAATAAGGCCGACCAAACTTAGAATTATTGTATTTTACATTTTATTACATCATAGTCGGCTCAAGATAACCTTTGAAACCTGAACAAAAATTTTGAAGAAAATTATTTTCTGCCATTTCAGGTGGCCCAACTTCCGAAGACCATAAGTCATCACCAGTTGACCCGATCGGCTATTATAACCCCATTTCAGAAATGCCACGAAGCGCTC
>MU224512.1:380760-392138 GCA_018584345.1 Thuja plicata
GAAGTTCCCATGACCCCTTTTGACACATTAGAACACTCAAGTGTGTCCAAAGGGGTCCTACGACCCCTTCAAACACACTTGATTGTTCCAATGTGTTGAAAGGGGTCATATGAAGTTGCATGACAGATCTTCCTATAGACATGTCCACAAAATTCAAACTTCTTCATACATCAGGACTTGCAAATCCAATTCTCACATGTCCTCTGTGATGACATTTCCTAGGACAAAGATGACCACAAATTAATTTTTTTTTGCACATTTCCTGGTACAAAAGCTCATACTTCCATCATCATACATGCTTAAATCATGAGATTTGGTAACAACATACATCCAACATCATCTGGATGTTTAGGACAATATAGTGGTATTCCATTACCAACATACCCATTATATGTAAAATGCTTTATGATATCACTCCACACTGGAGAATTGTCTGAGACTATCTCGGCATTTCCAAAGACATATAGACTAATTCTAGCCCTAAAAAGGGCAACACAAGTTCTATTTGGAATGTTAATAAATCCTATATTTTTTTATGTTTTTACATTCAAATTAGGAATTCAATGTTTATTGTACCAAATAAAACAATATGATATCAACTCTCTTGTCCCTGGTCAAGAGTACATTTGCTAAGAATTGAGCTCTGAGTTCTAGATACTAACCTTTCTAGAATTTTCTCGTATTCATGTATTCCCTCCAAAAATTGATCCAGAGCTCTGTTAGTAAAGCACACTATGAGGATAGGACTAGAGGAATTTGCAATCTTATGAAGCAAAGCCTTTATAGTTTGAAACCCGGTAAATTTTTTTCCAGTGTTAGGAGGGCCCTGAATAATGGCCAATTTTTGGATGAGCTCATGATTAATGGACGCCTCTTGGCTATCATCAACAGAATTACATTTGCAGACTTGTTTGTAATCAAAATTATACTGAAGCTGAGTTGTTTTGGCTTCTAGATAAACTAAATGATCTAGAAAAAAATATTGAATGAAAGACCAAATTCTAAACCATCTTTACCTCCTCTCATCCCCACATATTGAACAAAAATATAAACATAGAAATCAGAGGACCCTTTCTGCTCAACAAACTCCCATTTTTTCTTGTAACTCCCTCTAATTTGGTTCACACACTCCCTATAAGCTTCAAGTAAATCTTCGCTTATAACCCTGAACTGGGTGTGTAAATAATTACATATACATTCTCATATGGCTCTACAGTTCTCTATTTATAGGAATACAAGACTCTCCATCTGCGCCATCATTTTGCAAGAGTTGCATGGCAGGAGGTAATATATGGTTTGAGAGAGAGAGAGAGAGAGAGAGAGAGAGAGAGAGTTCCTACTCCCTCTCTCTCTCTCTACAGTTCCTACTCTCTCTCCTAGGTATTATTGTTATACTATAAATATTAATAAATAATTAATACTAATATTATACTATTATAAAATAGAGAAATTTAAATAATACTATAATACTAATATTTAAATAATAATATAATACTAATATTTAAACAATTATATAATACTAATATTTAAATAATTATATAATACTAATATTTAAATAGTTATATAATACTAATATTTAAATAGTTATATAATACTAATATTTAAAAAATTATATAATAATAATATTTAAATAATTATATAATACTAATGCTATTACCATCTAATATTAATATTAAAAAAAATGAAATTTATAATATATAAACTAAAACTTATAAAATTGAAAAAACTTGAATCATAAAATTTTGATCTCAAAATGTTGTATCTGGGTCGGAGATATTGGATATATGATAATATCGGATATACGATAATATTGGACATATGATAATATCAGATATACGATTAGGCTTGGTAGTTGTTTTGGGTTTTGGCTTTCCAATGCCAAACGTGGTTGGTCAACCCAAATGATGTGTTCACCATATTCCCTCTGATCTACAAACTAAGAAAATGTAGCTGACGACCTTTTTTAACCCAAAATTGATGAAACAAAAAGGGTTTCTTAAAGACATTATCAGCTTTCCATCAATATAATTGCTGTCAAAATTTGAGTTCAGTAAGTAATTATTACTTATTTTCTAGTTGAGATATCTCTAAAGTCCTGATTGACATACTGATTGAAAAAAAAACATAACTTTAAAATGGTTTAACCTTTTTGAAATCTGAAACATGCGTCACATTCTATGCTTTGCCTAGTATAAGAAAAAAAAAGTTTCCAATTTTGTAAATTTTAGAATCAGTTAAGGTGGTCAGACATGAGAGTTTTTGTTATTTTGAATAAGTTGTAGCAGAAAATTCATAATTAATTGTTTATTTGGTAAAAAATTACACAAAAATATGCATCACATTCGGGCATGAGTCTACTACTTATATTTATAATCTTGTGAAAATATATCATCATTTCATTGTGATTAAGGTTGTCAGACATACACATACTTTTTATATTTTTCCTAAAATTTTTGTACAACTGCATTGAAATCTAGAATATTAAGCAATTAGATTAATTTTTTTTCAAAAAAGGGCTAGTATTTTAGAAACTACATTCAATTTCCTACAAATTTTGTTCTTACAACTTTTTCACATAAGGTTGATAAGATGTTCAACTTTTTACGTCAAGTTGACTAAGCCTGATTTTCTGAATTTTCATTGCCACTTAAGGCCGTAGCTTGGTATACCATGATCCTGCACATACCCTAAGCCAAATTTTTTTTTTATCTCACCAAACATAGACATCTCAAATTCAGTTTGTATCTCCTTTGTAAATGCTTGGCATAACACATCTTGTCCATAAAAGATAATATCATCAACAAAAATTTCAGCCAACAAAGTACCTTTACTTTGCTCTATCTTCAAATACATGTCATTGTTGTCATTTGTTCTTGCAAATCTAGTCTTCATCAGATAATTGTGCAATCTCTCATACCATACTCTTGGTGCTTTCTTCAATCCATATAGCACTTTGTGTAATTTGCAAACCATATTTATCTTGCTTGGATCTACAAATCCATCAGCTTGCTCAATGTAAACTTCTTCTAATATTCCATTTAGAAATGTTGACTTCACATCCATCTGATAGAATATAAAACCTCTGTAGGCTGCATATGCAAGTAATGTTCTTACTCCTTCCAATCTTGCAATTGGGGCAAATGTTTCTCCATAATCAATTCATTCCTCTTGTGCATAACCCTTGCATACCAGTCTAGCTTTGTTTCTTGTTACCTCTCCATGTTCATTCAGCTTATTCTTGAATACCCACTTAGTACCAATTAATTTTTTATAACTAGGCCTAGGTACAAGTGTCCAAGTCTTATTCTTCTCAATCTGTTCAATTTCTTCATTCATGGCTTGTATCTAGTCCTCATTGTCTAAAGCATCTTTTACTATTTTAGGCTCAAAATCACATAATAAGCATGTATCTTCTCTCAACTTGCTTCTTGTCATAACTGTAGAATCCTTCGATCCTATGATTTGATCAGGTTTATGGTTCCTCCTTACATACTTTTCTAGAGTAGGTTCTTTTTTTTCATCAGGTTGATCATTCATGTACAATTTAGGTTGATTCTACAACTCGACATCTCGATTAGATAGCTCGATAATTACCTCCTTTTGCTCGGCAACCTTGTTATATGACTCAGTAGGTGCGACCTGTTGCTCAGAAACTTCACTCTTTGTTTCTAGTAATGTATTACAATCTTCCTCATCCATATAGACAAGTGATTTGTAACTCTCAGGTTTCTATGTGCTTTCAGCTTCATTTCTTTCTGCATACTCATCAATTCTAACATTTGCACTTTCCACAATTTTTTTAGTGTTAGAATTCAAACACTTATATGCCTTACTCTTCATTGAATAGCCAAGAAATATGCCTTCCTCACCTTTAGCATCAAGTTTACCATTTCTTTTATCCTTCAGTATGAAACATTTTCTTCCAAAAACTTTGAAATATTTATCATTAGGTGCATATCCATACCATATATCATAAGGTGTAGCATTAGTACCTTTCTTGGCTTGTACTTTATTTAGGGTATAGACTGCTATACTTATAGCTTCTCTCCAATATTTTTGTGGAACATTTTTCTCCATCATTAGTGTTCTGGCACAATCCATGATAGATCTATTTCTTCTCTCAACAATACCATTCTATGGTGGTGTCCTGGGTGCGAACATCTATCTTTTTATTCCTTGATCTTAGACATTTTAGATTTTTACCTGTCTCCTTTTCAAAATTTTCCAAGTACCATTTAAATAACTAGAATGCATCATATTTTTCTTTAAGAAACATAACAACCATCATTCTTGAGTAATCATCAACAAATAGAATAAAATGTTTGTCTCCATAGTAACTCTTCTCACCAATGGGTCCACAAAGGTCAGTATGAACCAATTCTAGAATTTCCTCAGAAGTATGAGTTTTTCTCTTGAAACTAGACTTAGTCATCTTTCCCAATTGACATTGCTTACACATTGCATTTTCAGGGTTTTTTTTAACTTAGGCAGGCCTCTAACCTTTTTCAATTTACTTATGCTTACCAAGTTATCAAAGTGTACATGACACAACCTTTTATGCCATAACCAAACATCATTATATTGTGCAAACAAGCATGTCTCATCAGCTAAATTCAGATATAACAAGTTACCTTTAGTCTACTCACCACCTCCAACTAGTTCAACATTGGCATCATAGATTTTGCTTTTCTGTGATGGAACTCAACTCTGTAACCAGAAGTATTCAGCTATGCAACACTTGATAAATTATATTTAAGATCATCAACCCAATATACATTGTCACATATGATCTTGTCAGTCAAATTAATTGATCCTTCCCCTTTAATAAGACATGGTGCATCATTACCAAATTTAACAGAATCGCCATTACACTGATTTAGTGTTTCAAATTTATCTTTATCACCAGTCATGTGATGTTAACAACCACTGTCAATAATCCAATGGTCACCTTTACTCATAGGGTCTATGTAGGAACATGGTATGCAAAAAAGTGGCGATGTCAAAAAATTAGTTTTTCACTCGGCCAAAAGCGCACCCAAAAGTTTGTTGACTTTTGAGTAGGACTGGGTGTCACTACACCTGGCCAAGCCAAAAGCCAAAGCTAAAGCACTATCAGATGTTTGATAATATCTGATGTCCAATATTATCGAACATCTGATAATGTCAGATATCTGATATTCATTAGTCATAATATATTGTTGATCGCGGCTGCATTCAACATTTTCACATTGAAAATGTTGAAGCAATGAGTAGTCAAGCCCCTAAAATTTGATATCAGATACCTATCTGATATCATATTTTCTACAATACACAAGGTAAGTGAAATTTTGTAGTTTCACTCTTTTTTTTTGTTTTTGCATTGAAATTTATTGTTTTTTTTTTTTAAAACTAGGTTTTCTATGATATTGTCTATTTTTTAAAAAAATGATTATAAACTAGAGTTGAAATTTATATTGTTTATTCTATTTTATTTTTGAATCAAACATGGATTCAGACCAATCTGAAAACCCTCCCTCTCAGTCCGTGAACAAGCTAGACACACTTCAAAACAATCCATTGCCTTCAGAAGACCAATCATTCACAAACCCTCGACCAATATAGGATCTCATAGGAGATAATCTAAATATTCTTAGAGGATATCAGAACACATATGCGAATATCCCCACCTTGTGTCCCATGTTTTCCACACTGAACTCCATTATTCAGAGCATGGAGAAACTCATAGAACAACACAATGCTTCACTTCTTTGGCATGATTCTATGCACGCCCAATTTGATGATGGGCTTGACTATGATCAAGTTATGGATCTAAACATAACAAAACATGACATATGTAAAATTTTTGTTGATCCCAAAATTGGTTTGAAAGTGGACCCTAAAAAAACCAAGTTGTCAATTAAATCATGTACAAATGATGCAATACATGACAACTTTTAGGATCGCTAGTGTATGGTTTTTGATAGACCACCCCACAACAATTTGGATGTCCAATTCTATTTCATTTAGAAATTATATGTTGAATTTGTGCTTGGTAAAAAACTCAATTACTGGAGGATGAGACAGAATCAAGGCATGGGCTTAGGCGCTACCCAGGACAGGCTAGGGACACAGCAGGTGAAATCCTGCACATATGTCCCCCATCCTAAGATTTCACCACCTCCCACTGTACAACATTCTGACATTAATTTTGAGGCTGGCTCACAGACTATTCAATCCATTCACACCTTGAGTGATCTACTCATTAGGCAGAGTGCAACATTGTTTCCTCCTCATATTTATTGTTCTGGCCCTTCCACATCCTCCACGAGCTCACATGTTTGTGTGCCTCATACTTGTGTTATGTGCAAGAATATGTGCTTGGGTCCCCTGAATGATAGTGATTCATATAACTATGTCTTCGAGGTGGACAATACTACACAGCACACTATAGGCACTGAAGCACCCCATGGAGATGTGCATTAGGGGCATATAGAGCCATGGACTCCTACTGTTACTATAAGAGTAAACAATTAACTTGTTGCGTTGTATTTAATTTTAAACATTTGCATTTTTAATATATTTTTCTTATAATGATTTCCCACTTATGTTTTTTATACATGTTTCATTTATATCCAGTTGATGACAGAGGAGGAGAAGGCACATGTGGAGGGGTCCACACTTTTGGCCATTTCATTTGGCCTTGACACTTCCACGGTACATACATTTTAATGTACTCATTGGTTTCCTTTTATTATAATATTGTATACATGTATTTTCTAATTTTGATGATCATCTTATTACATACTGATGCAGGTTTCACCAGTTGCCACTGAAGGGCAATGTGAGGGGGTTCAAGTGTCTGGTGTTGACAAGGAGAAGGTAATTAAGTATTTTAGATTGATTAAGCATACATGTATACTTTTCACTTGTGTGTACTCATTTTTAATTTCATGTTTTGTTTGGCAGAGGTTGGTGTCTGATGATGTTGTGAGACCGGTTTGCCATGATAGAGTCACAGGCATCTTAATTCGTAGTGATAGCCCCATAGTATGCATATTTGTAAATTTATTTGTGTAGTTTAATATCAAGTATATATTTAATATGATCAAGTTATGATTGTATGAAACTTATCTTTTTGACTTTGTAGGTCACCCCCAATTTGAGGGAGGTACCACGCCAAGGATTTGTATCACTAATGGCCCAACTGACATTTCCTAAAGAAATTTCAACAGAGGTAAGTTTTGATGTTAATTGAGTTATATTTAAAACATGTATTTGCTACCAAGGATTTAACATTAAATAGTATAAGTCTTATATCAACCTCATGTTTGCAAACATATATACAGGTCAGAGTTGACATTGGTGGCATTGTCCCTTCGCAACTAAAGACATATATTAGGTCTCTTGACTGCATGAGGAGATCAAGAGGTGAGGTACATGAGAGTTCAATTTTAAAAAATATATTTATTATTCTTTACTATTATTTTAAATTTTTATTTATTATTTGTAGAAACCATATAAATTAAGTAATTTAACTTGGTATTTCACTTTTGTGTTTAAATGTAGGATCCATCAAAGGAAAAGAGTAGTTCGAAGAGACTTCACTTTGATCATCCACTAGTAGAATAGATTTTCCTAGAAACATTTTTAATTGAACTTCTTATGTTGAGATGCCATATGGCACATTTTGAGATGGTGTATTCCATATTGTATCTAGACATTAACTGATTTTGTAAATTTTTTAGAGATGGCATGTGTTGGAAATACAATAACGGGAAAGCAAGATACTAAGAGGGGGGTGAATCAGATCTTCAAATTTAAACACTTAAAAAAAACTAATCCACATTCATACATATATGAATCTAATGTAATATCATATATCATCCACACAATGAAATAAATAACACATAACACAAGAACTTGGTAACCCAGAAACCCGAATAGGTAAAACTAGGGTGGGGATGACACCCACAAAATTATCCACTACTGTAGTAATAAATGGTGCTTGTTAAGGCTACAATTTTTTATTACAAAATGTAATCTACCCTATTAAAGGTCTACCTGGTTAAGAGCTAAAGATCATTACAATCTACCCTGTGAAAGGATTTCAACTTACAATAAAATAAGCACTCTGTTAGGAGATTAAGAAAGGTCTTCTAGAACCACTCTGTTAAGATATTTTCACCTGATACAATGATTAGAATGTCTTAAGTATTGATCCATCATTATGCACTCTGATGCTGATGATGGATCTCCTCTTTCTAGTACCTTCTATGATCTCATAATTTTATATAACTTTACTCTATTGTTCACTATGTTGTCTCTCTTCTTGATCTCTGCTTCTTAACAAAATAACCCTCTGTGCATTTCACTTCAAAAATGCAGTCACCACACACTTCATCTACTCTCTCCTTACACTTACAAAATAGGGTTTAGAAGCAATCTAATATATCTATTTAAATATGATAGCGAGATCTAGATCAATGATCAAGATCTAATACACATACCTTGATGGTATTACAATTAATGTTTACAATAGATCATGCATAGGATAAAACAATTAAATGCATAACTAACTCCATAGAATAATATTAAATGAATACATAAGTCGGACCAAAAAGCTTATACAAGTCGGCCAGATCACGTATCCTCGAAGTTTGAATCATTCCAGACATGTATACAAAAATTGTTCTGCTCGACACTTTGCTTCTCTATCACTTGACACTTAACATCTCTGTATCCTACTCAGCTCGGTAATGTAACTTAGCTTGGCAATGTAACTAGGCACACTGAAAAATTGCTCGACAATGTTGCTCAGCCTTGTATAGTTTCAACTCGGCCATAGTGATAGCCAACTAAAACTGCCTAAGTGAATGACTAAGTGTTGGTCAATAATCATCAACAGAACTTAGAGATTAACAATCCCTCCTTTGATATTAGTGGAAAAAACACTTATCATTACTTCCATTCATTTCATCAAAATATTGCCTAAGTATACTAAGTACTCCCCCTATGAATATACTCAGAATTGTTCATACAAAAAGCTTACATGCCTTCAAAAAATTTATATACAAGTGTACATGTTCTGTACTGATGTATCATAATGTATCCATTCCAACTTCCTTACCAATTTCCCCCTTGTTTTTTTCACTGATGGCTAGTGGGGTTAAGTTGTACTTATCCAAAAATTGTTTATGAAGCTGCAGGGTGGATTCAAATGTAGTAACCTAGCTTTCCTTAGCAATCTTCATAACTTCCAATTTTATTTCTAGCTCATCAGCTAGACTCACTAAAATTTTTGCAGTTGATAGATTTGCATTGCTCTATGATAACTCCTTTGCAATTGAAAGTTCCTTTTGTATTACCTCCATGTGAGGCAATAGGCTTGTTTGAATAGTTATCAATTTGGCCCTTATTTGACCATCTTTAGCCATAAGCTTGGCTATTCTCCATTGTGCATTTATCAACTTAGTAAGATGTAAAGAACTAGAGGTAGTATCTTTACCCAAAGTAGTGTTAGTTGATCTCAAATCTAACTGTAGCTTCTAAACAAGTTTTAGATTATCCTTTGTGAAAAATTCAACATCACATAATTTTTTGGACAAAGAATAAACATTGGCTATAACTTTCTCTAAAGTTTCTACAAGAATAGAAAGTTCAACCTATTTTGTTGCAATCTCTTCTGAGATTTTCTCTAGAACTTTGCTCTCAAATCTTCTCCTGGACCATTGTAGAATCTTTTCATTGTTGTCTATGTCATCATCAGTTACCTTCTATATAATGTTGACTAGATGATCAATAATTGGAGCTTGAGGCATTTCATCCTCTAAGTCAAAAGCCTTTGCAAATATGTCTTTGATGTCATGCAACACCTACTTTTGATTTTGTTCTATCTTCATCTCTTCATGTCTCTTCTTCCTCTTAAGTAATTCTTGAAGAGTCCCTATTTGTTCAAAAGATAATTCATTGGGATGTCATTGTGGAATCACAATGACCTCATGTAATGTTACATCTAGAGTTTGAGACTTCTTCTTCATAATTTTATTTTTCTTCAACTCTCAATAACTTATACTCGGCAGCATAATACATTTCCCTTTGATAGTGTCAATGTCCATTGCCTCTTTTAATTCTGTCAATATTGTCTGTGGGTTCGGCATACTCCTAGTTTTAGGACCTGTTGGAGTGGATGATGCAAAGTGTGGTAGATCAACCAACACTTGTATTGCCTCTTCTTCTTTAGGCTTATCAACAGTGTCTGTTATCACTACTCCACTATCTAAAACTATTTTCACAACCTCTAAAATAGGTGGATTCTATGAAGTTACCTCTTGTGCATTTGTTTGTTGTTTCTCTTCACCTTTTTGATCACTGACAACTTCAATTATCTCATCAGATGTTGTGGTCTTTTCTTCTTCAGTACCATTTGCCTTAATAGGTGAATTAGTGTAAGTACCACTCAGCATATCTTTCTCCTCGACATTCAAATTGCTTGGATCATCAACTATAAAATCCATAGGAATTTCTACATTTAGATCAACAAAACTAGTTGAGTCTAATGCATCTTTGGGCTTGTCCTATTCTATGGAAATTTGATCTTGAGTTATCTATGGCTTAGGGGTAGTCTTCACTTCAACTTCTTTTGTCTTTTTCTTGGATGTCCCCTCACCAAATTTCTTATCTTTTGAAATGGCCAGTCCAAAGATTTCCTTCCAGATCCTTGTGCTCTACTATACTACACCTTCAATATCATTTTTTAGAATAGCATAGCCTCTGAGTTTAGGAATAAACCTATTCTTGTAATCCTCAATGAATTTGGCTCTTTTTTTTTAAGTTAACTCAGGTATTACATGGGCTAGAGTTCCTTCCCTGATCTATCTCTCTATGGTAAGTGAAAATTCCCATTTTATTGATAGAAAATCATATATTTCATTTGGCACATGATTTCCTATCTCTGTAGGAGTTAACTTGAAAGTACTCATCATATCCAAGAGTGCTTCCTAACCTTTGTGCCTATAAGGAAAATCAGCTGCGGAAAAAACTTCCTACGCTAATGATAGGGAGCCTCCTTGGTAACCTTCTGAGTTTGCTTGAAACTGTTAATAGGTCTCTCTTAGGACCTCTAGGGCTTCCTCAATCCACCCTCCAACACCTTGAAGAATCATTTCTTCCTCTTCAACCAAGGAAACTAACTATCATGTTAAAAAAACACCATTCTTGTGTTCCACAAGAACCTTCTTCACAAACCACTCCAAGCCCTACACTTAATTTTGGATTTGCAGGAGGCTTAGGGCTTCAACATACTTCATTTTCCCATTCCAACCTAGGTTTGAAACCACCAAATTGATCCATGTTGCCATCGGGTTCTAGTTCCTACTTTCTAGGCCTTGTAGCCTTTTTGC
>MU224512.1:392238-454270 GCA_018584345.1 Thuja plicata
AGGTCACGATCTTCCAACATGTCTTCCATCTTGAGTTTCCACAACTCGAAATTAGTGCCATTAAATTTCTCCACCTCCATTCTTCCATATGATGAACTTGCCATCTCAATCTGCAAATAAGATTCAGGATGCTCTGCAAAAAACTCCCACTCAAACTTGAGATCAGCTCAAAAAACCCTACCCAACAACTACGATCAAAAGTTGATCAAGCTCTGATACCACTTATAAGGAAACTCAGGTGAGGAAACAGCTTCCTACGCTAATCTCTATAGGAAAGTATTGTGCAAATTATTTTAAATCCTTACAATTTCAGATTTGTTAACTACTTTAACAAAGATATTGCAACCACATACCATGCATATAGAAAAATAGAGAATGACACAATGATATACCCTGGGGAAAC
The DNA here is from genome assembly GCA_018584345.1 of Thuja plicata. Lineage (NCBI taxonomy): Eukaryota > Viridiplantae > Streptophyta > Pinopsida > Cupressales > Cupressaceae > Thuja > Thuja plicata. The sequence goes on from MU224512.1 coordinate 392,642, forward strand.
CTTTCGAAAAAAACCCCAGCACTCCAAAACCTGCACAATGTATTGATCAAAACTATTACAGCTTACAATACACTTGCAATGCAAGTTCTTTCAGAAGATTTCAAAACCCTTGAAGACAAATCATGGTAGCATAAAATGTTCCAAAAATACACTTGCATGACTACTCTTTGCAACCCTAAAAAACACTTATATCATGCGCTTCACTTTTTAGGGCTACTCCCAAAGATAACCGTAGTAGGGTTTTACCATTCTCCGAGAAAATACGAAACCCAAAATTTTAGCCATGATCTCCTTCTTACGTGTCATAGGAATCCGTCATAACCATTTTAGCCATGATCTCCTTACACACAATTCAAGATGTCGACACATCAACATTATTTGCAAGTAATAAATTTTACAAAACAAATAATAAGAATAGGAATTATCCAAAGTTGAGACACCTTATTCCTAACAGTGCCTATCCACATTATTCAATTTCTCATACATAATAAAATTAAAAGTTGCTAACCCTGCTGAATTCCTCAAAGTTTCACATACCTCATTAATACTAGCTAGTTTCTTGAATTGTGTTGTAGTTATGTTACTGGGTTCATCAATTTCTGTCTTTTCCTCATCATTATCTATCGCCAAATTTAGTCTCCTTCTTGGTCTCTTTGCTGGCTTACTCAACTCAGCCTTAGGAGCAACCTTAGATTCCTTTCCAGAATTACTTTTTGCAAATTTCCTCTTACCATATACTTTTGTTTGTACTTATGCTGGAGAAGTAACAGTAGATTCTCTAGTCCTTGGATGATTAGCTACAGGAGGCGTAACCTTAGGTTTAGCTTTGCTTGGCTTGGTTTCTATGACAATTAGTGGTCTTTTACCATTAGCTTTCTTAGTGACCTCTTGTGATGCACTCACTTCCTCCTTTGTGGATATATCCTCACCTTGTCCAGTGGTCAGGCCTAAAGGTGCATCCTCAGGTTCTTCATCACTACCTAAACCAACCATTTTCTTCAAATTATTCACAATCTTCTTTCTTTTCCTCTCCATAGTTCCCTCATTCAAGCTTCTAAAATTTTTAGCTTTGGTTTCATCAAAATTTCCAAATCTCCTTGCTATAATATCAATTGCCTCGGCTAGGAGTGCAATGATGGAAACTGATGCTTCATCAATGTTAATTTCACATGGAAATGGTTCTAAGCATGTTATCCTAGGTGCCACAACCTAGATATAAGTTTTATCTGTATCAACTAGAAAACCAATTTCTTCATAGTGCTTCTCTACTAGTGACTTGGGAATCCTAGTCCTTAATCTCATTTTATTTTTGAATTCTACAAAATAGCTTCCCATAATGCTATTGAAATTACTTCCTAGTTTCTCAATACATTCACTAATCTGAACTGTAATGGGTCTATCCTTTTTCCAAACCATATTTTCCAATGTAGGAAATGTATCCTGAATGTAAAAAAATATACAGACTAGTAAGGAACCAAACTTACATGATGAGCTCTTATCCTTTCTGATTGATGCTAGGTTCTCGAGTAATTATCACTGCTGTAACTCGGCAAGATCATATGTATGATTCTTCTTAACAATTTTCTATGCCTGATCAATGGTTGTACAAGGAACACTATCCAATCTGCTCAAGTGATAGAACTTATTTGTGTGTGTATTTTGTACCTGATAAGAAAGACACAACAGTTCAATAGATCATTGCATTAGCTCAAAAAGGTTAGATAAGCATGTAAAACCAATTAATATCGACCTATTGCCTTCTAACTAAGAATAGTTTGATTAGTAACATAATAGCCCTTAGATTATGCTACCATCAGTGACATATATGACTTAGCATGAAGGATTTTAGTTTAAAACAAGACAAATGATGAGAAACCATGCATTCTAGCTCTAAGAATGGAGATAATAACAATGTAAAAACATAAACTATGAGATAAAATATGAGTCTAAGTTTAATCTAACAGCATAACAATGCATTAACAACAATAGATGAAGGCTTATTTGCTCTCAAAAATGGCTTCTATTTATAGAAGAGAGAGAGAGAGAGAGAGAGAGAGAGAGAGAGAGAGAGAGAGAGAGAGAGAGAGAGAGAGAGAGAGAGCGCATTAATGAGTGGNGAGAGAGAGAGAGAGAGAGAGAGAGAGAGAGAGAGAGAGAGAGAGAGAGAGAGAGAGAGCTCATTAATGAGTTGAGGGACTCATTAATAGTGGTGTAAGAGTCATTAATGCCTTGGGCATTAATGAGGCATGGAGGAGACATAGGATTAAGGCATCTTCATTAATGAGGCATTAATGAAAGCCTTAAAGAAGCATGGGGAGTGTGTAAGGTTCAACATAGCAAGTTAGTCTCTTAGGAAAGTCATGTTTGAGAAAGTGGACTTTCTCAAGTGGGTTGAGTTGCTAATCATTCCTTAATGGAATGTGACAACATTAGGAGGTTGGTTAGGGTTAGAATTAGGATTAGGATTAGATTAGAAAGGGTGAATGGGTTGAGAAGGGTTAGAACCTATGGTAAAATTGGTTGAGATAGGTTAGGTTGGAGTTTAAGGAAATATTAATTAAATGAACTAAACTTATTTAATTCATTCAAAAATATAGAAATTAATTATTTAAACAATTTAATTGCTTTTTAATAATTAGGGGACTATAGAAATTTTAGTTAAATTAAATAGGCTAGGGGAATGAGTTATTTTCAAATGGGTAATTGATTTAGGGATTTATTTAATTCCTTTATACTTAAATACTATAGCCATGTTTGAATTTGGTTTGATTTAATTGGTTTGAATTGATTTAAATCATATGGCTATAATATTAAATATAATTTAATGATAAAAATCACCTAGGACATTAAATTGATTTAACTAATTATGCCAAGCAGTAACAGGGTTGTTTGGACATAATCGAGGGTATGATCACACTTAGGGAAAATAGGATCCATAGTTGGAACAGACCAAATTTAGGTGGTTACATTTTCCCCTCTTTGAATTGATGTGTGAGCAGCACATTGATTCAAAGAAAGTTTTTGATTTTGACTTCAGAAAGATTGAGAATTTTGTTCTTGGTTGTCAAACGAAATGTTGATGAGATCAGTCTCGCACTTGATCGAACAAAATTGATAAAATTGGTTTCGAACTTGGTTGTCATCTAAAGATCAATAAAATATTTGAAAGATACTAATTCTGAACTTGGTTGTCATCCAAAAATTGATAATACTGATTCTGAACTTGGTTGTCATCCAAAAAGCCAGTATGAAGCTGCCAGGAGCTTAATAAAAATCTTTTAAAAATGAGGAAACACAAGATATCCATCTTATGAGAACCAAAGCTTTCTATCCAACAGTTCTGACTTTAGTCAAGGAAACTATTTTACCCCTAGTTTGTTTGATAACAAAGTCATTTTTAATGTTGTTTTGAGAAAAAAAATTAATTGGTGATAGCATAATCATGCCCCCTCGGGAATAAAATCGAAGGAAAAGAATAAAATCCCTCAGTTTGAAAGAATGTAACACTTGCAGGAAGCGGTTAGGGCAAGAAAGAATGGAGTAGAAGAAGTAGAAAAGAAGGTGTGTTTAAAAATAAACACATGAGTAACAGGTTAATTATGTGAAATGTGAGTGATGAGATTGATAAAATGATGTTTAGACCAAGATTTATGATAAATGTGCAGTATTGATAGATTTGTGGAAAAAAATGAAGCAAATCCTACAGTTTTCAGAACTGTCACAAAAATGGCAGTGTGCTGCTGAAAAAATCTTAGGAACCTTCGATTTGGTTCTTGATTGATTAAAAAGAGAAAAAAAATGTAGTTGTAGGTGTTTGGGAGGATTTTCGAAACTCCTAAATGGCTCAAAAGACCAATATAAGCCTCAAAAATTACTATTTCACTATTCATTTTCACTTTCAGCCATAGTAATTTAGAGAGCTCTATAGAGAAGATGGTAGTCCTTGTGAGGAAGCACCATTTTGAGATGAGCTATCAACATCAGCATCTAGGTGACTACCCACTACTAGTAAGTGCTTGACAAACTACCTTGTGAATTTTGCAAATTTCAATTTCATGTATTTTTATGGCTTTAACAGTCCTTTCCATTTTAAATCGCATCCGGGATTCCGGATCACAACCTACAGATCTTGTGTTGCATTTGGTTTTTCCTGGATCATATTTAGTTTGTTTGGATTCCTACGTCGCATCCAGGATACCCTGCATCGCATCCATTTTCATTGTTTTTGTCTTGTTTTTTAGAGGAAATCCATCAGTGTATCGCACCCTGTTTGCTTAGGGTCGCATCTCGCATTTAGGATCACATCCCATATATCAGGGATCGCATCCTGTAAAATTAGTTGCATCATGTATTTCCAGGATCACATATGGTAGAATAGATCACATCCTTTTGTTTCAAAATCATATCTGGTTAGAAAACTTAGAATTTCAATCTGTTTGATCTATTTGCATCCTGGGAACTTGGAATTACTTAGCTGATTAGGAGTCTGCCCATGTATCGTAGATAGGATACTAATGTATTATCATTTTTGTCCAAAATAGGACTAGTTTGAGGTAGTCACATTTCACGGCACTTACCCTGCATGCATACTTAAATTGTCTAGACAGTTGTCAAATGAGGAGCAGACTACCGTGATCCGATGCAGATTGCGGTCATTGACGGGTTTACCTGAGATTGGGGTAAACTATGGGTTGTTGATTGCTCTAGCCAAGAGATGGCACTTAGAGCACAACACCTTTCACTTAACAACTAGAGAGATTACAGTGACTCCTGAGGATATCTAGAGGATACTTCAGGTACCGATGATCGGACATGAGGTACATTTTGAGTTGACGGCGGCTATGGCGATTGGTGTTGCATGGAGATATTTCCAGGATGATACCATAGATCAGAGATATCTATCATGGGATTACATGGTCAATCATTATGATCATTTATTATTTTATTTAGCAGGTCTAGTAGGTGGAATCCTAATGCCTGATAGGGGCTAGCACGAATTCATGGTCGGCTAGGTACACATGATAGAGCAGATGGTGACCCACCATCAGAGATTTGCTTGGGGCAGCTATATCTTAGCCCACATGTATAGAGAGTTGCATGAGATAGTATACCACTATACTTAGATCATGATTGTAGGCATTATTATTCTTCAGATCTGGGCCTGGGAGCACATCCCTGTGACACGGCCAATTGTAGATAGATAGAGGGCACCAAGAGAAACCCTATATTTATATGTATGCAGGTCTTCTTCAACAGTCCCATCTGGGCAAGATTGAGTACTAGAACCATTTGTACGATGATATGATAGAGGTTGTTTGGCGACCATTTTTAGTTTGTGAGGTGTGGACCTCAGATGCCCGACAGGTGCCTTACTTGTTTCAGAGCTGATATCTTATTGGCAGGACCAGATATATCATAGAGCGGTTCATGATTACCAGAGTGCTGAGGCAGTATGGTTGTCAACAGGGTAGGATAAAGGATATTGTTTTATACGCCCAAACAAGAGATGAGACACCATTATGGGGGCACAATTGACATATGAGATAGCACACTAGGAGATCTGGGATATGGTGCCATTAGACTGGGATCTTCGTTCTGATGTAGCTGATGCAGGTGTGTTAGATGGATATGCTATTGAGAGGCTTCAGTACCCCTTCCCTTAGTTTACTATTCCTGAGGAGATCGTTCCTTGCATAGAGGAGCCTTTAGACTATGATCTTGATGATCGACTAGCCAGGGGTAGGGGAGGTGCGTAGAGAGACAGGGCTCCTGACAGACACGGAGGGTGTGATGGTGGTAGGGATGGTAGAGATGTTAGGCATCCTCCTCCTGATGATGGTCATTATGGAGATGATAGAGGTGGTGGTGAGGCTGTCGATACAGGTGTAGCCAGTGGCAGTGGTAGTGGAGAGGGTCAGCATACTCAGTTTAGATTTGTAGCTCCCTAGAGAGATCTCGGTCTGCTCCTTACTAGGGACCAGAAGAGACAACAGGGGTCATAGGATAGACCGCAGGATAGAGGATAGGACAGGTCCTAGGAGAAAGATACAGGTAGAGATGGAGATCCTCTATCTAGGTGTGAGTAGGAGAGGGAGCATCTCTGAGCCTGGATTATAGCATTGGAGGTTTGAGTTACTACTATCGATGCCCTATTGGTAGATAGGGATACACAACTTGAGCGGATGAGAGAAGAGAGGGATAGACAAGGTGAGATGCTCAGAGCTGAGAGAGATGCACATGCTCGGACAGCAGTCCATCAGGGACAGAGGGCCACATACTATTATGTCCTATATCATGCAATAGTTCTAGAGGGTCAAAGAGCACCTTCCTTCTCCTAAATGACTCAACAGTTAGAGGGGTCCATGCCTCCTCCAATAGCTCCTTTTGTACCACCTCCCCCTCCTCCTCCTGACGAGGGAGAGGGGGTGGGACATAGTTGATATTTTGTATCATGTTTATGACATGCGTATCACAAGATTATATTTGTGTATCTGGATCCTGCTGAGATCCCCTCTTTTGTATTTGGATCCTTCTGAGATCTGTTTTGTAGATGAAATTTATACATGTATATTTGATTCATTCTGGCTCTCTGATACCTTGATACTCTTTATGCATAGTGTTCCATATTTTGATCTATACCATGTCGTGATGATATATATATATATATATATATATATTTATATATATATATATCTGATGCAACTCCCTGATTCTAACATGTTTCATGAGTTTCCCTTGCTTTCATAGATGTGATAAATGTATTTTTGCACTTGTGATGATATCTTGGTCTCTTGATGAGTTAGTTTTTAGATGATAACATCATTTTATGATTGGATGCGATGAGTCATTACTAATATAAATATGTTTTAAATGATACTTATGTGAAAATGCAAATGTATGTTTCTTTTGATTTTTAGGTTATGCCAAATAGATGTATGGATGCACTTTAGGATGAAAAAGTAAAAATGCAATACATGGATGCTTTATTTTTGTATTTTCATGTTTCTTCCCTTTTAATGAATGCAAAATGTATGTTATGGATGTCCAACAATATTTGATATCAGTAATATGGATGATGTAATTAACTTGCTTGTTAGAAGAAGATAGAAATCATTTTTTAGCATAAAATTCCTTATGTTGTTATTTCTATGATAAATGCACCATGAAAGCTCTAAATGCAGCTATATGCAGAGTCTTAGGACTTGTCACTAATTAGAAAAGGTATAGATTTTTATCATCATTGGGAACTTTTTAGAATGGATACCACCTAATAGTACAACCATCACTAATACCCACTGATATTATGAAAGTATGAATACTATGTTTTATAGAAATGTCGGAAATGGACTTAGGCATCAAGGCATAGAAGCCAGGATAAAAATAGTCACCTTCCTTTTAATATACCAGCTTCTGATTAAGGCAAGATATTGGACCCACAATGACCTTGAAAATTCATATCCTTGGGTACATTATGACTCATATACCTTGGTGAGATTCTGGATCAGAAAACATACAAGGAAATTGTTTCAACCTCACCGTAGTTTACACATAACGAAGATCAAGATATATGCAACTATCTACCCATAGTAGCAGCTCTTACCATAAACATCCAAGTTAGGTGAAATTTATAGGACCATTTGGAACAATCACCATATGCAGAAAATCAAGAAAACATTATGCCCCCTATCCTTGTGACTCTTTGTCTTTGCACAGACGTCATTGAGCAACTAAGAAGACATAATAATTTATCAATTGAGAATCAATTAAATAAAATTTATAATTACTTAGATGCCCCTAGTTGAAAACATCATTAGGACATTCTAAATAATCATAATCAAACCAAAAGCAAATGGTATGTTTAAGTATTACTTGTTCATCCGTATGTCAAACACAGGAAACATTCATCAATCAAAAATTGTAATACAAGAAATGTGTTGTTCCATGTCTGTGCATTGATGGGATAATTTGTTGATGTCTTCCATCCAATATAGTCCTGTAGGAACTTCATTAATGTAAATGTCATGTCTAATGTTTTTAAAAGACACCCTTGTTTTGGAAAGTGACATTATTTTGTATGTATGAAGAAACATCACATTCATGAGGCAAACCATCCTAGAGAAACCTAGCAATCACAACTGACTATGCCAGCAAAGATGCCCCTAGTGTAGAATGACTTATTCCTCAGACGTAAAGATAGACAAATCCCAAGTGAGGATAAGATAGTCATTTAAGAAATGAAGTTAGTGTATGAGCAGAGGAAAAATTATGAATGCCTTGTGTCAGTAGTGCATTGATAGATGGAGCACAGAACACAAGTGACACCTGATTGCCAGGTTTTCACCACTTGGCAAGACCTTTTTCTTTCTTTTTCTTTTTGCTACCAAGATGCTTATTTTAATAGGTGCTCATCAAGGCACTTTTCTCTTTTTCAATTTTTTTGCTATTTTTTCTTTTTTGAATGTGTTTTTAGTATCAAGGTGCCTATTTACCAGGTTTTCACCAAGGATACCCTTTTTGTAGGATCTTTTCCACTATTTTTGGATTTCTTCAGGATTAATTTTTTGAATGTTTTTGGTATTTTAAAAGAACTATTTGTTGTACAGGCTCTGCTAGCTGAACATTAAGCATAGAACCGCTTAAAATGTAGAGTGTTGATAGGATATAGAAGAATGTCTCCCTTAGGTGTAGCTAACTGATAAGCTCCAGCCCCAAAATTAGCAGTGATAATATAAGGTCCTAGCCAGTTAGGCTCAAACTCTCCTTTCTTCTCCTTGTTATGTTGCTTCTTAGGATTCTCCTTGAGGACAAGATCTCCTACTTCAAATTTGCATGGTTTGACCTTTTTATTGTAACCTTTGGAAATATGTGCTTGATATACCTTGAGGTGATCAAACACTTGTTGTCTGCGCTCATCTAGAAGGTCTAAAGAATTCACCCTATCTATGTGATACTGCACATAAGTAACTAGTCCTTGTAAAGATATCTGTAAAGATGGGATTTCAACCTCAATGGGTAGTACTGCTTCAGCACCATATACTAGAGAAAATGGCGTGGCTCCAGTTGGTGTTCTTATGCTTATTTTGTAGGCCCATAGTACTAGATTTAGTTGTAGATACCAATCTCTGCTAGACTTGCTTACAGTTCTGTGTAGAATCTTGAGTATATTCTTGTTGGATGCCTCAGCCTGTAAATGACCTTGAGGATAATAGATTGAGGAGCAATGTTGAGTAATATGGAACTGTTCACAAAGGTCATCAATGTCTTGATTTTTAAATTGTCCCCCATTGTCTGTTACAATTGAAGAGGGTATCCCATATCTACAAATAATGTATTTTAGAATGAACATAGCCAACTATTTGCCAGTGGTTTTTATTAGTGGCATGGCCTCGACCCACTCCATGAAATACTCAGTGGTCGTAATGATAAACTTGTGTCTATTTGAAGAGTTGGGATATATTTGTCCAACCAAGTCAAAGGCCCATTGCTGAAATGGCCAATGTGTTATGAAAGGTACAAGTTCTCTAGTAGGAGCATGGATAAGGTTTCCATGTGTCTAGCATTTAAGACATGATTTTGAAAATTGAATAGCATCTCTCTCCATGATAGGTCAATAATACCCTACTCTAAGTAGTTCTTTGGCTAATGAAAAGTCATTGGAGTGTGATCCACATACACCTTCGTGGACATCTTTTAATGCTAGATTATACTCTTTGAGTTCTAAACACCGAAGAAGTGTACTGTCGAGACCGCATCAATATAGGTTGTTAGTTATGAGGACATAAGGTCATGCTGTCCTAATCAGGGATCTTTTCTCATTTCTGAATAGATTGGCAGGAATGGTTTGGTCGGAAAGGTAAGAAATAATACTGGCATACCGAGATTGATTTGGGGTATTCAAGGTACATATTACCTAGTGATCAGGGGTATCAAAGGTAGGATAGGATATTTATTCCACCAAGAAGTCATAGCAGAATTGATGCTCCTCCAGTTGTAACATGGATGCCAAGGTAGCCATAGCATCCGAAGCTTTGTTCTCTGATCTTGGTATCTGTTGGAAGGTGATGAAGACAAAGTACTTCTTCAAATCATCAACTAATTTCTTGTAGGGCATCAAATTTTCATCTTTTGTTTGATACTCCCCATTGACTTGATTGATAATTAGTTGGGAGTAACCATACACGTGTAACCCTATGATCTTCCATTCCATAGCTAGCTTGAGGTCATTAACCAATGCTTCATATTCTGAGATATTGTTAGTGCATGGAAACATCAATTTGTAAGATTTGGGAATCTTGTATCCTTGTGGAGTTATGAAGAGGACCCCTACTCTAGATCCTCGTTGAGTGAATGAACTGTCAAAGTAAAACTTCTAGGGATATTCAGTGAGATGAATGATTGTTTCATCAGGGAATTCAATTAGTAAAGGTTCATCATCCTAGAGTGGTGAATCATCCAATTGATCTGCAAGTACCTATCCTTTGATAGCTCTATGTTCTACATATTCAATGTCAAACTCACTTAGAATTAGGACACATTTTTCCAAACATCCTATTAATGTTGTTCTGCTCAAAAGATACTTTAGAGGATCGATCTTAGCAATGAGCTTCACTATATGAGAGAGCATGTAGTGTCTCAAATTTTGTGATGTGAAGACGACTGCTAAGCATGCTTTTGAAATAATGCTATAATTGAGTTCATAAGTGACTATTGCTCTACTAATGTAGTAGATAGCTCATTCTTTCTTTGTTTCATATTCTTGTGCCAATAATACTCCTAGGGATGTATTTGTAGCTGAAATATATAGGAGTAAGGGTTTTCTGTGAATATGCACCATAAGAATAGGTGGGGCAGCCAGGTACCCCTTCAATTCTCTAAAGTTTGCTTCACATTGTTCATCCCATTTGACGGTAACCCCTTTATGTAGTAGCTAAGTAAAGGGTTGTGCCCTATTTTCAAGTTGGGACATGAATCTCTTTATAGACTAGAGTCTCCCTTATAGCATCCTCATTTGACTAATGTTACATGGAGGAGCCATCTCTAGAATAGCTTTTACCTTTGCAGGATCTACCTCGATTCCCTTCATGGATAATATGAATCCTAGGAGCTTCCCTGATTGGATCCCAAAGGCACATTTCTTCAGGTTGAGATTGAGTTGGAACTATTCCATTTGATCCAATATATTTCTTGGGTCAGCAATGTGAGTACTTCTCTCCTTGGATTTAGCCAATGTGTCATCGACATAGTCCTCCATGTTCTTGTGCATCATGTCATGGAATATTGTTTTCATGGATCTTTGATATGTTGCACCGACATTCTTTAACCTGAAAGGCATGACATTCCAGCAAAAGGTGCCCCATGCACATGTGGATGCGGTTTTCTCTTGATCCTCAGGGGTGATCTTGATTTGATTATAGCCCGAGAATACATCCATGAATGAATACATCTAAAAGCCTATTGTAAGATATATGATCATGTTAATGCTTGGTAGAGAGAATTCATCATTTGGACATGCTTTGTTTAGGTCTCTAAAGTCCATATAGATCCTAATTGATTTATTAGATTTAGAAACAGGGACCACATTGGAGATCCACACTGCATAGGCAATGACTCGAATAAATCCAGCTTTCAACAACTTTTCTAGCTCTTCTTTTACCAATAATGCAACATGAGGATGCATTTTTCTAAGTTTTTGTTTTACGGGCTTGATCCCAGGAGCTATAGACAAGTGGTGCATGATGAGATTAGGATGTATCCCTAGCATATCACTATAAGACCATGCAAATTTAATCTTCTTCTCTTTTAGGAACTCTATGAACTGTACCTTCTGTCAGTGCCTAAGTTTACTGGCTGTGTTGGTTCAATCAATACCAAAGATCTTTCCTGAAAGTGTTCTAGGAGGATATCAAGAGTCTCATCCTTTGGCACCTCGGAAAGTTTTTCACCATTAGATATGTATTTTTTCTTTACTATTTTGGGATCTAATATTGCCACATAGTGGTTTTCACCATCAGTCCTCTTTTTCTTTTTATTTTTTAGTTTTTGACTAAGAAACCTGATATCCTCCTGTGACATGTTCTTGCTCCTTGCATTGGTGGAAGAAGGGTAAGGTTCACAAGAATTAAGATAACAAGATAGGGATTGGTCATTAGAAAAGTCAAGGATAGGAGTAGGATTTGTTTCAGTCCAATCAATTAGGTCAGAAAGTACCAGTGTTAGGGAGTCAGATTCTAGGAAGGATAGCATCGTGTTAGCATCAAGACTGTTAACTGACATGACACAGTCTGTTAAGTTAATTTCTTTGATATTTAGATCAATAAGAGTGAGATTGTCATTAGAAGGGTCATTTTTAGTCATATGTGGATCCAACTCTAGTGAATCGTTAGTAGAAATCTATTCATCATCTCTCTATATATGGAGGTTTCTTTCTTGTGGCCTGTTAAATTCTTCTAGACTTATGTATTCACTAGTGTCTCCATCAATGATTGGGGGAAGAAACTCTTCTTCTACTTCAGGAGGATCACTATCATTGAGATGAGTGTGAGATCGTTTACTAGGAGCTAAGGGAACTTCAAACATGTGAATTGTATCTATTCCAATATCTTCAGAGGTGATAGATAGCCGATCCCATTCATAGTCATGAGAGTCCATTAGATCATCATAAGATCTATTTAAGTATTTAGCAATGGTTATTTGATGTACTCAGTTAGCTACTTGTAGATCAAAGTGGGGTAGATCAAGGACATGTGAAATTGTGACCAATTGCCTCCAGTTAGGATGTAAATTATGTGGCCGAGGTGTCTCTTGAGTGATTGTTGCTATGGTGTCTCCTACCTCTTTAATGGGAGGTTGTGCTAGCAAAGGGGTGTGAAGATCTTGGGGTACCTCAAAACTAGGTACATAGAATTCTCCTTGATATGTAGGATTCTATGTACCAACATGTAATGATCTTTCATAAGGCCATGGTTCTAGTACTATCTCATCTATTTCATCGCTCCCTCTATTAGAGGCTGGGCTATCCTTTGAAGTAGGTTTGTTAGATTGAGTACTAAAACCAAGTCCTATTTTATCTCTGGTGTTCTAAAACTCCATGGGAATAGGTTCAATGAGCCCTCGTCTAGTTTCATTTAGAGGCCCCTTTCCTTTGTATCCCATTTGTGTGAGGAAATCATACCCCTTTCCATACTATTCTTGGGATATCTTCACATGTTTGACCTCATATTCTATTGTTTCTCCTTTGTAAAGTCAGTCCAGGACTGCATGTTCTTCTGTGTTATCTGAAGAAGATGTGGATGCCTTTCTCATGCCAGTTGCTTTGTGTACTTATGGCTCTTTGAATTCTATGGGTATGAATGTCGATGAAGGTTTTTTGTAGGATGTTGGTGACACCAGAAGTTCTGTCAGTGAGGGAGTTAGGTCCAGCTTATACTCTCCCATACCTGTTTCTTCAATTTTCAAGGTTTTTCTAAAACTCTTCATAACCATTTCCTTGGTATTTTCAAGAGCATCTGCATCCATAGCCTCTTTATTGTGTGGGATCATGCTACCTACTTTGATATTTTTGCAAGTGTAGTTAGCATCTACAAGAATCATCACTTCCACCCCATTATGTGGGAATTTTATGCATTGGTGGTAAGTGGACAGTACAGCTTGCATTTCATGAATCCATGGTCTCCCTAGTAGGATATTGTAGGCCAATGATAAATATAGAACTTGACATATGACGGTCCTCTCAATTGGTCTGACTCTGATAGGTAGAACAATAAGACCTCTAGAGGATCTTCCTTCCTCATCATAACCTTTGATGGTTATCTTTTTTCTAGATTCAATTGTTTGTTCTAAGAGACCTAGTCTCCTGATTAGATCCAATGGACAAATATTCAATCCTTCACCTCCATCTGTCAACACACATCTAACACAGGATTAATGAATAAGGAAGCCAATATGGAGGGGTTGATTATGTGGATGTCTCAATGACTTATCATCCTCTTTAGAAAAGGAGAGGTAGTGCGGCGCTGAGATGTGATTGACCATCACTTGAAACTTTTCTATATCAATATCTTTTGGAACATTAGCAGTGTGTAGGGCTTGTTCTAGGATTTCCCTATGTGCTCTGGATATCTTGAGCAATTCAAAAATAGAAATTTTGGCAGAGGTTCGTTTCAATTGGTCTACCAAGTCATATTTTGCTATGGGGATAGTGACCATGTGTTTTGTTGCTGGTTTAGGAATAGTTACAATAGGAACCTTGGATGTTGATGTTGATGTCATTTTTGGAGGTCCTTTGATTGTAACCTGTGCTTGGCTTTATGTTACAGAATTTGAGTGGAATGAGACACCTTTAATTGTGACCACATTGATGGATTCATTTTTAATGTCAAGCATATTAATCACATTGTCATTTTTGGAATAGGTGTAGTTTACCTCATTACCCATCCCTTTAGACATCTCTCCTTGATTTTAATTAGGAAAGGGTTTGTTGAATGTTGTATGATCCTCATTGGTAGTATGTCTGTATACTTTGATATTACCTCCTTTACTGAGGTCTTGGATGACATGATTAAGCTTTAGGGAATTATTAGTCTTGTGTCCCTTGTTTTTGTGCAACACATGATAGGAATTATCATCCCACCACCTAGGTTTGACCATTGGTTCCCACAGTTTAGAACCGAGAATTGTAAGAACTTTGTTATCCAATAGTGTTTTCAGAATAGTCTCAAGAGGCTGCCCCAAAGGAGTGAATGTTCATTTGGGTTTCAAATTCCATGTTCATTCCTTGTTGTTATCATTGTTTGCTATTGTAGGAGCACACCTAACTCAACCCTTAACTCTTTATTTCTGGCATGTACTGACTCTAGCCAAGTCAGGAGAGTGTGTGTGGACCTTAGAAGGTCATTTGTTTTTCCATAAGATGGATATGACTACATCAATCCATGTCTAGATAGGTTGCTTAGTTGGTTTCCTTTAGTTGTGTGTGTGTGAGGTAGCTGGTAAGCCTCTAGAAATCCAACCAAGGCCTCGGGAATTTTGGATAAGCTACTTGGAATCACTGGTACTCGGCATACACTGGTGCCTAGCAACTCGGCCTACATTGCCTAGAAACTTGGCCTACATTGCCTAGCAACTCGGCCTACATTGCCTAGCAACTCGGCCTACATTTGTGCCTAGCAACTCGGCCTACATTTGTGCCTAGCAACTCAACCTACATTTTTGCCTAGAAACTTGGCCTACATTTATTCCTAGCAAGTTAGCCAACACTGGAGCTCGGCTTTCTTTATTGTTGCTCGGCAATATTCAGTCGTAACGGCCCATGAAAAGCGGATATTGTCTTTTATGGATAGTATGGTTAGTGTAATGGTTCCTGAAGAGATTCTTGTGAATGAGTGGACCGTTAGGTTAGTTTCCTATGAGAGGATGGTTACTAATAACATCCAAAAAGGATTCATTTCAGATATCTAGAGAGAGTAGAGATATTCAAGAAAAAGAGAAGCTACAGAAAATCACAAAGTTGCAGATTATTGTACTGTTTCATTTTGTTTCCAGTAATGAGAAGTTGTAGATAGTGTGTTTAGTGGATATCAAACTTCTTTGTTCATTTTTCATGCATGTAGATTAGTTACTTTATTTTTTTTTTTGTAATTTTTTAGTTCTTCACCCATTCTGGGTTGTAAGCAGTAATGGCCCCTCGAGATTCCTGAATCCATGGTGAGAGTCATGTGTTGGGATGGAACTCGAGAGGAGCCCTTGTACATAGTTTCCTTTTTGTTTTCTATAGGAGAAGTAGCAGCAAGGAGTCTAGAGATCTTACCCTAGGTGAGCTTGGTAATAGTTTGGCTAGGGAAGAGAATGAGAACAATGTTCTAAAAACATTGGTTGAATGAATCTATTTGTGTAGGTTCAGTAAGGAGGAGATAAGAAGAAATTCAATGGGGACTGAGTCTTGAAGAGGAGGTGAAGTTGAGAGTAACTTACCTTAGTTTAGGGTTGTGAAAACCCTAAGGGATCTAGGAGAAAGATCTCAGAATAGAGCCAAGCTAGTTCTGTTGTAGCAACAAGACTTCTGTCCACATCAGATTGGTATTAGAGCCCTAAAATATTTGGGTGTGTGTTTTTTGGATGCTATTTGTAGAAACCTCTATCAACTCATCCAAGATGGTGACCAATACGGAACTCACAAAAGATGTTGAAGAGCAAAAGGAGGAGAATAGACTCCTAAAGGAACAGTTAGCTAAAATGGTGACTAAGTTGGAAGAAGTACATCTTAGGACTGCAACAGTCAGTGAACAAATGAGAGAAGCTGATGGAAAGGGTAAAGCAGTGGCAGAGGAAGACATTATTCCAGAGCTAGACCCTATGCTTCAAGAAGAGCCATTCTTGAAAGAATTAAAGGCAATGAGTGTTAAGTCCTTAGAAGGTGTGCCTCTATTTAGTGGCAAGATGGAACCAGAATTAATCATGGAATGGATAGAAGGTCTTGAAAATCACTTTGACTATGATAATGTGACCAAGGCTCAGAAAGTAAGAATAGCCAAGACAAGTTTGAGAGGAACTGCTCTCACTTGGTGAAATTTTGTAGAAGATGAAAGGGAAAAAGAAGGAAAGAACCCCATAACCAGTTGGAAAGGTATGGTGGCCAAGATGAAGGAAACTTATCTTCCTAGTGATTATGAAGTGTGGTTGCACAAAAAGAGACAGAATCTGAGACAAAAAGATTTATAAGTTTGTTCCTACACCGAAGAATTTCACAAACTATGCTTAAGGTTGCATGTGATGGATGAAGAAAGCCTGAAATTGGCTAGGTACTTGAATGGACTCAAGTGGAGTATCCAAGAGGAAATTAGTCTCTTAAACCCCAAGACTATATACCAATGTTACCAGCTAGCCCTCAAGGTGGAGGAAAAATTCAAGAAGAAGAAAGATTCAAATAGAAGAGGAAGAGGAAGAGACAGTAGAGGTCATAGAGGAGCATATATGGAGGAAGAAATCAGAGTGAGTCCAAACACACTGAGAATCAAGGAGAATCTAGTAACATAAGAGGTGGTTACAACCATGGAAGAGGTTCAAATAATAGTTCAAGAGGAAGAAATAATAACCAAGGAAGAGGATCTTACTTCTCTTTAATGAAGTGTTACAACTATCAGTAATTTGGACATCCTACATATCGGTGTCTTGAGAAAGGCTCTACTTCTCAAGGAGGTGGAGAAAGAGTTAACTATGTCCAAGAAGAATCAAGTTTCAGCAGCAAGCCATCTAAGGTACCATAATAATTAGAAGAAGGTGAGAACCTCATGATAAGGAGGACCTTAATCAGAGAGCCAAGCAAAGAAGAACCAAGCCAAAGGAGAGCACTCTTTAGAGTGAAGTGCAAGATTACATGGAAGGTGTGTAGAGAAATTATTGATTTAGGCTCAACTGATAATATCATTAGTGAAGAGGCAGCCAGCAAGTTAAATTTGAAAAGGATTCCACATGAAAACCCATACAAGGTTACATGGCTCAACAAAGGACAACATGTGTTTGTAGGAGAACAAGCATGGGTAGAATTCACCATTGGAAAGTATAAATATAGAGTTCTATGTGACATTATTCACATGGATGCATTCCATCTTTGACTTGGAAGGCCATGGAAATTTGATAGCCAAGCCATGCATGATGGAACCAAGAATGCATACTCATTCAAGAAAGATGGGGTGACTTTCAAAATTTAGTCCTTAATAGAAGAAGGATAGATGAATACATCAAGTCCAAGTGTGCTCATGGTTGGTGAGAAGGAGTTCTTGAAGACTCTAGAAGAAGGAGAAGGAGTTGGTTTTTCTTTAGTATTGAAGCCAAAAGATGAAGTTGCTATCAAGAAAGAAGAGATACCAAATGAGGTAAAAGAAATACTAGAAGAGTATAAGGATATTGTGAATGATGGCCAGCCCACTCCCCTACCTCCTAAGAGACTTGTTAGCCACAAGATTGACTTCATACTAGGAGCTACCTTACCTAACAAAGCTTCCTATAAGATGACCCCTCAATAGAATGAGGAAATAGCCAAGCAAATCAGAGGGTTATTAGACCAAGACCTAATTAGAAAGAGCATAAGCCCATGTGTATTCCCTACTATTTTAGCACCTAAGAAAGGAGGAACTTGGAGAATTTGTACTAATTCTAGAGCCATAAATAGAATCACCATTAGGTATAGGTTTCCAATACCTAGAATTGAAGACCTAATAGATTGTTTAGGGGAGGCAAAGTACTTCAACAAGATTGATCTTAAGAGAGGCTACCACCAAATCAGAATTAATGAAGGACATGAATGGAAGACAGCCTTCAAAAATATAGAAGGTTTGTATGAATGGCTTGTAATGCCATTTGGTTTGTCTAATGCTCCCTCAACTTTTATGAGGTTGATGAATGAGGTATTGGTAGAATGCATTGGTAAGTTTTTTGTTGTCTACCTAGATGACATTTTAGTTTTCAGTAGAACTAAGCAGGAGCATATTAGGCATTTGAAAATTGTTTTCAAGAAATTACATGATGAAAATCTAATGATCAACTTGGAGAAGTGTGACTTCATGAAGCAGGAGCTTGTATATCTCAGTTTTTTTTTGTCATAGGTTAACCTCAAAATGGAACAAGAAAGTTGGCCTACTCCCAAGGTTGGAACTGAGGTGAGAATTTTCCATGGTTTAGCTCAATATTATAGAAAGTTCATTAGACATTTCAGTGGAATTTGTGCACCCATGTTAGACATCATCAAAGGTAGGATGAAGAAAAAGTTTCAATGAACACCACAAGCTAAAAAAGGGTTTGAAACACTCAAGGAGAAGATTGTAGATTTGCCTACTCTAGTTCTTCCAAGCTTTGATAAGCTTTATACAATACAATGTGATGCAAGTAATGTTGTCATTGGGGCTATCATAAGCCAAGAAGGGAGACCAATAGCTTTCCATAGTGAGAAGATAAATGATGCAAAGAAGAAGTACTCTTCTTATGACTTAGAGTTGTATGCTCTAGTCCAAGCACTCAACAAGTGGAGGCACTACTTGCTTCCAAAGAAGTTCATAGTGTATACTGATAACCAAGCTCTCAGCTTCCTTAACTCTCAAGACAAACTTAGCAGTAAACACATGAAGTGGGTGGAGTATCTACAAGCCTACACTTTCAATATCAAGCATAAAAAGGGAGTACAGAATAAGGTTGTTGATGCATTGAGTAGAAGGCTGCTCACAGTCCAAGAAGTTCATATACAAAGCATAGGTATTGATAGCTTCAAAGACCTATATGCTGAAGATGAATATTTTTCCCAAATCTACAAGGTATGCAAGGAGTTCAAGAACAACTTTCATGGTGAGTTTTCTGAATATACTTTGTAGAATGATTTTATATTTAGATGAGGTCAACTTTGTGTTCCTAAAGGGTCTATGAGAGAGAATTTGATTTAGGAAAAACATAATGGAGCACTTAGTGGTCATTTTGGAGTCAGTAAGACTCAAGAGCTAGTCACTAGGTTCTATTTTTGGCCTAGGATGAATAGAGATGTTAGACAATATGTTGAGAGTTGTGTAGTGTGTCAAAAAGAAAAGGGCACATCTTCTAATGCAGGTTTTTACCAGCCACTTCCAATCCCAACCAGACCATGAGAATGCATAAGCATGGATTTTTTAGTTGGTTTGCCAAGAACAAGGCAGGGATATGACAGTATTTTTGTTGTTGTAGACAGATTTAGTAAGATGACACATTTTATACCTTGCAAGACTATTCATGATGCTTGTAACATTGCTCAGCTATTTTTTAGTGGAGTGGTGAGGATACATGGACTCCCACTTAGTATTGTTTCAGACAGGGATAGCAAATTCATGAGCCATTTTTGGAAGACCTTATGGCAAAAGTTGGACACTAACTTGTCTTTTGGATCTGCATATCATCCATAGACAGACGGCCAAATAGAGGTGGTCAATAGGAGTCTTGGTAAATTTCTAAGATGCCTCACAAAGGAGTATGGTCAAGAATGGTACCAACTCATTGGGCAAGATAAATATGCATATAATGATATAGTGAATAGATCAACTGGTAAGAGGCCTTTTGAAATTATTTATGGCTTTCACCCAAGAAGATTTTTTGAGCTTAGAGAATTGAAGGAAGGAATGAATGGTAGTGGACATGCTGATTATTTTTCTCATTAAATGAGAGAAGTACATGAAAGTGTGAGAAAGAACTTGATTGAGAATGTTGAAAAGGTAAAGCAAAAGGTGGACGCAACAAAGAGGGATGTTTAGTTTCATATTGGAGACTTTGTGATGGTACACTAGAACAAACATAGACTGTAGAAAGGTGTTCCTCACAAACTAAAAATGAAGAGGCTAGCTCCATTTAAGATACTTGCAAAGTATGGAAATAATGCATACAAAGTGGAGATTCCTAAAGACATTGGGTTGTCACTAGTTTTCAACATTGCAGATTTTATAGCATACACAGGACCAATTCAAGATGTTGATCAGAACCTTCAAGAGGTAATACAAGAGGTAAAACATTTGAAATTAGCCCCTACTCTATCTATCATAGCTGAAAAGATACTAGACTCAAGGGTCTACAAGAAGACTAGGAGCAGAGACTATATGGAGCACCTTGTCAAATGGCATGGCAAAGAGGATGTTGATGCTACTTGGATCAAATAATTAGACTTCAAGGGGTTGGGAATTGATCCAAACATGCTCAATCCAAGGATGGATTAACCTTTCTTTTGTCTGGGGGAGTATGGTACAAGAGCACACCTAACTCAACCCTTAGCTCTATATTTCTGGCATGTACAGACTCTAGCCAAGTCAAGACAATGTGTGTGGACCTTAGAAGGTCATTTATTTTTCCCTAAGATGGATATGACTAGGTCAATCCATGTCTAGATAGGTTGTTTAGTTGGTTTCCTTTAGTTGTGTGTGTGTGTGTGTGAGGTAGCTGGTAAGCCTCTAGAAATCCAACCAAGGCCTTGGGAACTTTGGATAAGCTACTTGGAATCACTGGCACTCAGCCTACATTTGTTCCTAGAAACTTGGCCTACATTGCCTAGCAACTCAACCTACATTTCCTAGCAGCTCGGCCTACATTTGTGCCTAGCAACTCAGCCTACATTTGTGCCTAGCAGCTCAGCCTACATTTGTGCCTAGAAACTCGGCCAACACTGGAGCTTGGCTCTCTTTATTGTTTCTCAGCAATATTTAGTTGTAACGGCCCATGAAAAGTGAATGTTGTCTTTTATGGACAGTATGGTTAGTGTAATGGTTCCTGAAGAGATTCTTGCGAATGAGTGGAATGTTAGGGTTGTTTCCTATGAGAGGATGGTTACTAATAACATCCAAAAAGGATTCATTTTAGAGATCTAGAGAGAGTAGAGATATTGAAGAAAAAGAGAAGCTACAAGAAATCACAAAGTTGCAGATTATTGTACTCTTTTGTTTTGTTTCCAGTAATGAGAAGTTACAGATAGTGTGTTTAGTGGATATCAAACTTCTTTGTTCATTTTGCATGCAAGTAGATTAGTTACTTTATTTTCTATTTTGTAAGTTTTTAGTTCTTCACCTGTTCTGGGTTCTAAGCAGTAATGGCCCCTTGAGATTCCTGAATCCATGGTGAGAGTCATGTGTTGGGATGGAACTCAACAGGAGCCCTTGTACATAGTTTCCCTTTTGTTTTCTATAGGAAAAGCAGCAGCAAAGAGTCTGGAGATCTTACCCTAGGCGAGCTTGGTAATAGTCTGGATAGGGAAGAGAATGAGAACAATGTTCTGAAAGCATTGGTTGAATGAATCTATTTGTGTAGGTTCAGTAAGGAGGAGATAAAAATAACTTCTATGGGGACTGAGTCTTGAAGAGTTGGTTAAGTTGAGAGTGACTTACCTCGGTTTAGGGTTGTGAACACCCTAAGGGATCTAGGAGAAAGATCTCAGAATAGAGCCAAGCTGGTTTTGTAGCAGCAACAAGACTTCTCTCCACATCATTTGCTTTGGGGACAATAGGTGTTACCTTAGCATCTTTGATTTCCTGCATGCCATTGGTTAGATGAAATACCTTAGGTTTAGGATTAATGTTAGAGGTGTCAACTACGCCGTCATTAACAACATTCTTGTTTTGCTTCCACCAATTAGGCTTGGAGTTGGAGTTGTTAACTTTGTTTTCATTTTGAAGGGTGATCTCTCCCCTTTTGAACATGACTTCCTTAATATGGAGGGAATTTTTAATCATTCTATCGAAGCTAGGAGAGTCTTGCATTTGTAGAGCATAGTTCAATTTAAGCACTAGATTATTAACAAAGATTTTCATCTTCTTTGTTTTAGGAATGACCCTTGAATATCATGCAAAAATATTCCTCCATCTTTGGAGGAAGTGTGTGAATGATTCTCTAGTTCATTGTTTGGTGTTACATAGGTCCATAATAGTTACATCATGTTGGATTTTGTAGTAGTAATGTTGAATGAACCGTTGGATCACGTCCTCAAATTTCTTGACCTTAGGTTTTAGCTTTGAGAACCACTCCATGGCATTACCTCCTAGACTTCCTGGAAATAGTCACATGAGGTATGTAGGTTCATGCATGTACTCAATGTTTAGAGCACAAAATTCCCTTACATGATCATGGGGGTTAGTTTCTCCCATGTATTTTTCATACTTTGGCCTTGCTACATTGGGGGGAAATGGGACCATAGTGATACTCTTGTCAAAAGGGAATGGAAAAATGGCATGCAAAGAGTATTGTGTTTTAGGTTTCTCCTTCTCTTGTTTGAGGTTTTTGAGCTCTGTTTGCATCAGATTGAGTTGCTGGTGAGAATAGATATTGTATTTGGTACTTCCTTTTCCTTGATCTTTTCCATGTCATAATCTTTGGGTAATTTGGCACCTGTGGATGCTAGATGGAGGAAGTATTTTTCTTTTTCATCATCAATTATCCGTTCCAATATCTTGTGAAACATTTTAATCTATTTGAGTTTTTTGTATTCATCTTTGGGGATCTCCCCTTCACTATCTGATCCGAATGGGAAATGTTCAAATTTGGGTCCTTCCTCCTCATCTGTATCTTCGGGCTTTTGGTGTTTTCCATAATTATAATCCTCAAAAGCCTCACTCCATCTGCGAGTATCTCTATCCATTTGAGGGGAATATAGATCAAGAAGGGAACTACAAGAAGATTCTCCTTGAAAGCGTGGTGTCTAAGGAGGCACTTTAGATCCTTTAGTTGTGTACTTGTTGCATCTTGTGTTAACCATGAAGTTGTTTCTCAACTTTGTTAACGTTTTCCAATAGCGCAAGTGAGAGTTTCAGATTGTTCAAGTGGGTGTGTCTAGGTAAAAGTAACTATTTGTTGGCGAATGTAAATGATTCCAATGTTAGAGGGTTAGAATGCCTTGATAGTGAGCTGGGAACCAAGTTGTTGGTAGAAAGTGGGTAGACCACACATATTGAACTGATCATGAAGGACTGACTAGGCATGCAAGGTGGACGTTTTGAAAGTGTTTTGAAATTACAATAGGGAGACTAGAAGAGACAAAAAGAATTAGCTAAAGAGAAAAAAGGGTATCCTAGTCAAATGAGACTTTCTAGGAAAAAATTCTACAAGTACCCATTGCCCTAAATGCAAGCTCCTAGATGTGAGCCTCTAATGGTACCAGATGCGATCCTAGAATCTAGATACGACTGTGTTCTAACTAAATGAAATCCAGAATACCAAATGTGATCCTAAATACTGCATGTGACTAGGGAAATATAGGATGCGATCTTATGATGTCTTTGTCAGTTTTGGTCAGTTTTGAAAATTTTATTTTCAAAGTGCGTGCAATTTCTTGTTTCCAGACTATGTTAAGAGGTATCGTAATGTGTGAAAAACACTTGTACTTCAGGGTTTGAAATTTTTTGATTGTTTTGAGGAGCTTATCTTTTTAATGATATTTTTGAACATGTCAAATAGTTTTTCATTATTAGGAGGGTGAAACAAACACTCGTCTTTTTCTATTCTCTAGGTGGAGGATGAAAATCTTTGCTCATTGACTCAGGTACACACTCAAATGCTAATCACAATATAGCCATCACCAAGCATGTAATGGCTCTAGTCATGATGCTGTATTAGCCAACTCTAAATGCAAGTGAGGGCACAATATGATGAGTGTCTTGGGGAAATTACTTTTTTCCTTGCACAAAGATTATCACCCTTTTGGGGATGAATTGGGAATTCTTTCAGTTGAAGTTGTAGATTATTGGGAAATCCATTCAAAACTGTCCCCCATAGAATTGCACAAGGTAAAATTCAGGCATATAGCCCTATGAGTACCCGAATATATGTAGTCTCGCAAGAAATATTTAAGTGGCTCCGCTCTACATATACCCAGATATGTTCAAGGAATGATGTCAAAATTCCAAGAAAAAAACTAGTTCCATCTTTTGAGGCTTTAGCCTATGAGGAAGAAACTATTTATAGTGAGTTGGAAGGGTTCGTGTAAAACCTCCCCTCACTTGGTTCGTTCCCAGGAGATTTTTTCCTCAACCGGTAGACCCTCTACTGTTTAAATGTATGTAACCAAGATTGGCGAGCTTTGGATGTCTGGATTTCTGATTCTTCCGAAGAAGAAGAGCATACTCTAATAATCTAAACCGTTTTCTCCCAAAACATGTAAAGAAAAGTTCATTCCTTCAAGCTATGTTGAGCTTGATTTAGTTTGTGCCTATTTAAGAAAAATAGGATGCTTGAAAAGGAAAGTTTCCTTGTTCAATTAAACACAAAATTTTAGTGAGTTGCTTGTCCAATTACTAATCCAAAAAGAAATTATATGATGTATTTGTTCATTGAACTGCAATATTTAGTGATTTGTGTTGTTCATTTACTATTCTAAATTAAATTAGATGATGTGTTTACTTGTTCATTTAACCCCAAATTTTGTTCAATCCATAAACTGATGTATGAGTTTCTAATTTTCCTTAAAAGGAAAAGAGCATAATCCTCTAGTCAGTTTAGTGATAGATTGGAATATGTATCTTAATTTGGAAAGAAAGTAAATAGAAGTCAAGATGGGGGTTGGGTAACCTTAAAAACCAAGTTAGTATCTATTTATGTTAACTCCCACAAGAAATTTCAAGAACAACTTGTAAACACTTGTTAGGCTACAAGACACAAAAAACACTTGTCAAAATGTTAGGGTTAGGAAAACAAAATGCACAAACTTTCTAACCAAATGCGAGCCTAAAATTTTACTGAATGCGATGTAGCATGTTGTATGTGAGCTTACTTACCAGATGCAATTCCATGCTTACCAAATGCAAGCCTAAATTGAAAATGACCTAGGAAATCCTGGATGCGAGCCTCATTTTCCATGGTGCAAGGGCGTATCCCAGATGCGATCCTCAATGGTTAAAAATGATCTTGTAACAGATTTTTGGGCATGCAAATTAGTGAAAAATTGATTTAAAATGAGGCCAAGTCAAAAATTCTCCCACGGTGGGTGCTAAAAATGTGTGTGTATATTTTGTACCTGATAAGAAAGACACAACACTTCAATAGATCATTGCATTAGCTCCAAAAGGTTAGATAAGCATGTAAAACCAACTAATATCGACCTATTGCCTTCTTACTAAGAAGAGTGTGATTAGTAACATAATAGCCCTCAGATTATGCTACCCTCAGTGACATATATGACTTAGCATGAAGGATTTTAGTTTAAAACAAGCTAAATGATGAGAAAACATGCATTCTAGCTCTAAGAATGGAGATAATAACAATGTAAAAACATAAACTATGAAATGAAATATGAGTCTAAGTTTAATCTAACAACATAAAAATGCATTTACAATAATAAATGAAGGCTTATTTTCTCTCAAAAATGGCTTCTATTTATAGAAGAATGAGAGAGAGAGGGGAGTCAATGCTCATTAATGAGTTGAGGGACTCATTAATGGTGGTGTAAGAGCCATTAATGCCTTGGGCATTAATGAGGCATGGAGGATACATAGGCTTAAGGCATCTTCATTAATGAGGCATTAATGAAAGCCTTAAAGAAGTATGTGGAGTGTGTAAGGTTCAACTTGGCAAGTTGGTCTCAAGTGGGTTGAGTTGCTAATCATTCCCTAATGGAATGTGACAACATTAGGAGGTGGGTTAGTGTTAGAATTAGGATTAGGATTAGATTAGCAAGGGTGAATGGGTTGAGAAGGGTTGGAACCCAGGGTAGAAGTGGTTGAGATAGGTTAGGTTGGGGTTTTAGGGAATATTAATTAAATAAATTAAAATTATTTAATTCATTCAAAAATATAGGAATTAATTATTTAAATAATTTAATTGCTTTTTAATAATTAGGGGACTATAGACATTTTAGTTAAATTAAATAGGCTAGGCGAATGAGTTATTTGCAAGTGGGTAATTGATTTAGGGATTTATTTAATTCCTTTATAGTTAAATACTATAGCCATGTTTGAATTTGGTTTGATTTAATTGGTTTGAATTGATTTAAATCATATGCCTATAGTAGTTAATATAATTCAGTGATAAAAATCACTTAGGATGTTAAATTGATTTGAAGAATTATGCCTAGTAGTAATAGGGTTGTTTGGACATAATCGAGGGTATTATCACACTTAGGACAAATAGGGTCCATAGTTGGAACAAACCAAATTCAGGTGGTTACAATGTGCTATTACTCTTACTACAAAATTAAGTTCTAGGTCTGTAATTATATGTTAGAATAGTCTCAAAGGATAACTGAGAGGGGGGGTGAATCAATTATCAGTAACTTCAGTTATTTTTAATTCTTTAAATTTAGAATACAAAAAAGTAAATTATTAATCAGATAACAGAGTACTCAACACACAATTTGATTACAGAGAAATCAAATGGTAAAAAGCCTAGTGGGAATTAGCACCCACAATAAACTATACTTGTTTGTAGTAATCCCTGTTAAAAGATATTTCAACCCTGTTAGGAGTTGTACATTATAATGCAACAAGTATAGTGACCTGGTTAGGGGTCGGACCCTATTAGGAGTCTTTTACAAATAACCCTATTAGGGGT
Organism: Thuja plicata; assembly: GCA_018584345.1. Taxonomy (NCBI): domain Eukaryota; kingdom Viridiplantae; phylum Streptophyta; class Pinopsida; order Cupressales; family Cupressaceae; genus Thuja; species Thuja plicata. The sequence goes on from MU224512.1 coordinate 419,666, forward strand.
GGTGGACTCACTATCCAAAAGCTCACTGCTTGACGGTGAAGGCTACAACCTTCTGAATAACATATATGCACTATATCCGATGATGAACTGTAGTGTAGACCTACTATCTTGATTATTTCCAGTGTATTGCAATCTTTCACTTCTTCTTCACATGGACTTTTGATCAATGAACCAACTCTGATAATCTTCTCTGTACATCTTTCTTATCTTTTTGTATCATTCACACTTAGCGTGTCACCTTTGACTTGCTATAAGTATCTTCCTCATAGTATGAGATCATGGGACCTATAAGACAACTCTTCATAACATCCTTGTTGGCTCTACTAAGCACGCAAGCATAATTACAACCGGGCAAGTATAAACCAAATAGACACGACACTTCACTAAGTCAGCCTCACCAATTTAAATCTAACTTTGCAATCTTCTTGAAACACATTTGGTGCCTTTGGATTAATATCATCAACTCATAACTGATCATGAATATACACATGCATATACAGAAGATAGGCGCAACTCAAGAAACACATGATATACATCGGCCCTAAACCGTTACACTTCCAGAACTGTAACTGCCAATAATAGAATTACATAACTTTATTGAAACATCATATCTGGGTCTACGTGTATGAACATAACATAAAAAACATGTCAAAAACATGTATCTATCCATGCAAGTCTTCGTATGATCATTCTGATAAGTACATACAAAATTACTACTGTGTATTATATGTTGTCATCAATGACAAATAGACGATCAATCAGTTGCTCAGAATGAAATCTCCAACAATCTCCCCCTTTGACATTGATGGCAACATATGATATCATAAACATCCTTTGTTCATGGTGTCCTCTTTCTTTTACAATCTTCTCAATATCCTCATCAAGGATTTCTCTAAACTATTGCAGTTCCTCTATCTATTTTTTTGCTCCATGTATATACTCCCCTAGAGTATATGCTCCCCCTTAGTACATACTCCTTTTTAATATATACTCCCCCTTTGACATCAATGGAAAAGGATGCCATAGTCTTCTAGGTATAGGTACTACTCCAGAAGTAGAGTAGTCAACCATTCATCAGTCACCTAATGACTGATGTCTTTGCTGCTTCTTCTAAACAAATTTAGGAGAGGGAATTACTCCAAAATTCTCCCTGAGATATTCAAAAGTATCCTTTGATAAGGGTTTTGTGAAAATATTTGCCAACTATTCTTTGGTGCTCACATAGTCCAATTTAACTTCTTTGTCTACAACCTTTTCTCTTGAGAAATGGTACTTGATCTCTATGTGTTTTGTCTTTGCGTACATCACAGGGTTCTTAGACATGTTGATAGTGCTAGCATTATCACAATGAATAACAATAGGATAATCAACCTAAATGCCAAAGTCCTTAACCATCTGCTTGATCTAAACCATAGTTGAACAATTCAGTGCTATTGCAACATATTCATCTTCTGCTGTTGACTAAGAAATACAGTTCCACTTCTTGCTTATCCAAGAAACCAATCTGTCTCCAAGGAATACTTCTCCTCCTGAAGTACTCTTCCTTTCATCAATACAACCTTCCCAATCTGCATCTGTATATACATGAATTTTTACATTCTCTGATTTAGGATACCATAAACCATAGTCTATAGTTCCTTTTACACATCTAAATATCCTCTTGACTGCCATTAGGTGACTCTGCTTGGGTTTAGCTACAAATCTTCCAACAATGCCAACTGCATTAGATATGTCAGGTATAGACTGAGTTAAATAAATCAGTTTACCAATCATAGATTTGTATAATGTTTTATCAACTACTATGGAATCATCATCATTTGAAATCTTGCTTCCTGTTATCATGGGAGTGCATACTGGCTTACAATCATCCATCTAAAAAGTCTTCAGTATTTCCTTCACATATTTAGATTGATTAATGAATATACCCTTATTTGTTCGCTTTACATTTAGTCCCAAAAATTATTTTATAGGACCAATCATACTCATTTCAAATTCATTTTGCAAAATGCTTTATTGAGCTTGTCATTACCTCCAAAGATAATGTCATCAACAAATATAGCAACTAACAATAATCCATCAGGTTTTCCTCTTGTCAATAGGTTATAATCTGCTACTCCTTTCTTGAATCCAATCTTGGTAAGATAACCATCATGTCTCTCAAAACAAGCTCTTGGGGCCTGTTTAAGACCATAGAGTGCTTTCCTCAATTTGCATAGCATGTCTGGTTCATCTGAAAGACTAAATCCTTCAGGTTGTTCAATGTAGACTTCTTCATTCAAATCACCATTCAGAAAAGATGATTTTACAACTATTTGGTAAACTTTAATGTCTTTGAATGTTGTGTATGCCAAAAACAACTTAATGGCTTCTAGTCTGCTCAAAAGGGAAAATGTATCAGTGTAGTCTATTCCTTCTCTCTGCGGATATCCCTTGCATACCAATCTTGCTTTGTTTCTTACTACTGTACCATATTCATTCATCTTGTTTTTGAATACCCACTTTTTTCCAATCACATTTTTGTCACTGGGTCTAGGGAGCAATGCCCATGTATCATTTTTGATTATCTGATGTAATTCTTCTTTCATTGCATTCTTCCAATCAGAATCATTACAAGCATCTTCAATACTTAGAGGTTAAATTTGTAAAAGTAAACATACCTCTTCATCCATTGCTAGACCTTTTTCTTTTGACCTGGTCAAAACACTACTGCTCTCATCTCCAATGATATCATCTTTAGAGTGGTATCTAGATGTGAATTTTGGAACCTTAGATGTGTCTTCTTCTTCTAAAATTTGTGATTCTTCTCTACTTGATTCAGGGTCATTGCATGAGACATCAATGCAATCAAATATTTCTTTAATAATAGTATCTTTGCTGCTAGGTCTAGGTTCATCCTCAATCATAGGTGCATATTCATAGTAATTTTATTGAACCATAGTCTTTTCATCAATCTTAACATGCGTGCTTTCAATTATCTTCTTTAATCTCAAATTGAAACATATATATGCTTTGCTTTTAGTGGAATAACCAAGGAAAATGCCTTCATCACTTCTAGCATCAAACTTACCAACACCATCATCTCTCTTGATGTAGCTCTTGCTACCAAAGATTCTGAAATACTTTACTATAGGTACATTGCCAAACCAAAGTTCATAGGATGTCTTATCCGTGCCTGGCCTCAATTGTGTTTTGTTGATAATATATACTGTCATGTTCACTACATCTCTCCAATAGCTGTGTGCAACTTTTCCTTCAATCATCATAGTATGCGCTGGATCAAGTATGATCTTGTTCCTCCTTTCTATAATCCCATTCTGCTGAGGGGTTCTAGGTGCACTCAACTATCTTTTAATACCATGTTCTTCACAATAACTATAAAACTGATCAGAGGTGAACTCTCCTCCTCTATCTGATCTCAGACATTTCAGTTTCAATCCGAATTCATTCTCCACTTTAGCTTTGAATATTTTGAACTTCTCAAATGATTTAGACTTCTCCTTTAAGAATGCAACCCACATCATCCTAGAAAAATCATCAACAAACAAAATGAAATACCTTTCTTCGTAGTATGGTCTTGTTTGAGTAGGACCACACAAATCTGTATGCACTAAGTCCAATTTGTTCTCAGGTAAGTTTTTCTTACTTCTAAAGGAACTCCTTACATGCTTTCCCATAACATATTCCCTGCATATTGTGTCAACTGGTCTTGCAATACTTGGTAGGTCTCTAACTACTTTAACATTGCTTATCTTTACTATATTGTCAAAATTGATATGACAAAGTCTCTTGTGCCATAACCAACTCACATCCACCTTTGCAACAAAACAACTTACATCAGAATTGAGCTGAAAAACATTACCTTTTGTTTTAGAGCCTGATGCAATCATGTCTCCATCATTGTTGTTAATGATGCACTTGTTTTCTTTGAACTCCAAATGATAACCTTTGTCAAGTAGTTGTCCAACACTTAGCAAGTTATGATGTAATCCATCAACATATAGAACATCATATGTCTTGTGCTTTCCATCCAAAGTGATAGAACCTCTGCCTATGATAGGTTTGGGAGTGTTATTCCCAAATCTAACCATAGCACCTTTGTAATTGTCCAACTAAACAAATTTGTCTTTGTCACCTGTCATATGATGAGAGCATCCACTGTCAATGATCCAATCATTTCTGATGTTTGCTTTGTAAATTAGGGCTATCTCTTGTTCTTCCTTTGCATCTTCAATGTCCATTTCCTCTAGCAACCTTTCCATGTCTCGAAGGGAAATGAATCAAATTTCATCTTCTCCTGAATCTTCATCAGTTACACCTTCTTCAGCATGATAATATTCCTTCTTATATTTGGGTTTGTAATCAGATCTGAACTTCTTGACTCTTGTGGGACACTTAGATGCAAAGTGACAAATCTTGTTGCATGAAAAACATTTGAATGGAAGTTTTCCTTCATATTTTCATCAACTTCTTCTTTCTCATTATGACTTGAAATTTATAAGGATTTCTTACCATGGACTAAGGCTTTGAAAGTAGTTTCTCTTTTAGGTTTAGTCTTCAATCTTGATATCTCAAATGCAGAGATTTTACTGATCAAGGTCTCTCTCTTGAAGTCTTATGAAAATTACATGGTTTCCTCTAGAATATTGATCTTGTTTTCATAGTCTAATGTTAAAGTAGTTAACAACTTGTCCATTATATCTTCTTCTGATATTTCTCCACCATTGTTTCTGATTCTAGAGACTACTTCATTTATCCTTTGATTGTACGCTCTAATGTTCTCTTCAAGTAACATCTCAAGACTGTTATATTTATTTTTCCATGTCTTCCTGTGTGCATTCTTTGCTTGAATATCTCCTTCAAACATATCTTCTAAATACTTCCATATGGTATATGTTCTGTCAATCTTCTTGATTTCAAAAAATTCACTGTCAGATAAGGCATTGATTAGGGCTTCTTTAGCAATAGAATTATGTATAAATATATCCTTTTGTCTATTAGTAGTATCATCCTTTGCAAGGTCTTTCAAAGATGAAATTAAAACTTCTTTTGTAAAAATTTCAAAGATCTCAAATCCAACACACTGTAGATGTGTTATCATTTTGTTTTTCCAATCTAGATAATTTTCTCCATCGAAATTAGGGCTTTCTTTTCTGAAGTAAGACATCTAATCTGCCTTAATCTGTTAGGCTTCTTCTCCAAGGCACTTGGCTCTAATACCAATTTTTAGGAGTCTCAAAGGATAACAAAGAGGGTGGGTGAATCAGTTATCAGTAACTTCAGTTCTTTTTACTTCTTTAACTTTAAAATACAACATAGTAAATGCTTAATCAGATAACACAGTACTCAATGCACAATTTGATTATGGGGAAACCAAATGGTAAAAACCTCGGTGGGAATTAGCACCCACGATAAACTATACTTTTTTGTAGTAATTCCTGTTAGAAGATATTTCAACCCTATTAGGAGTTTTACATTAAAATGCAATAATTATAGTGACCTGGTTAAGGGTCAGACCCTGTTAGGAGTCTTTTACAAATAACCCTATTAGGGGTGGTGGACTCACTGTCCAAAACCTCACTGCTTGATGGTGAAGGCTACAACCTTCTAAATAATAGATATGCACTATATCTGATGATGAACTGTAGAGTAGACCTACTATCTTGATCAGTTCCAGTGTATTTCAATATTTCACTTCTTCTTCACATAGACTTTTGATGAATGAACCAACTCTGATAATCTTGTCTGTACATCTTTCTTATCTTTTCGTATCATTCACACTTAGCGTGTCACCTTTGACTTTCTATAATTATATTCCTCATAGTATGAGATCATGGGACCTATAAGACAACTCTTCATAACATCCTTGTCGGCTCTACTAAGCACACAAGAATAATGACAACCACGCAAGTATAAACCCATTAGACGTGACGCTTCACTAAGTCGGCCTCACCAATTTAACTCTAACTTTGCAATCTTCTTGAAACATGTTTGGTGCCTTTGGATTAATATCATAAACTCATAACTAATCATGAATATACACATGCATATACAGAAGATAGGCACAACTCAAGAAACACATGATATACATTGGCCCTAAACCGTTACACTTCTAAAACTCTAACTGCCAATAATAGAATTACATAACTTTACTCAAACATCATATCTGGGTCTGTGTGTATGAATATAACATAAGGAACATGTCAACAATATGTATCTATCCATGCAAGTCATCATATGATCATTCTAATAAGTACATACAGAATTACTACTGTGTATTATATGTTGTCATCAATGACAAACATACGATCAATCAGCTACTCAGAATCAAATCTCCAACAATCTCCCCTTTGACATTGATGGAAACATATGATATCAAAAACATCCTCTATTCATGGTGTCCTCTTTCTTTTACAATCTTCTCAATATCCTCATCAAGGATTTCTCTAAACTATTGTAGTTCCTTTGTCTGTGTTTTTGTTCCATGTATATACTCCCCCAAAATATATGCTCCCCCTTAGTACATACTCCTCCTTCCTATATACTCCCCCTTTGAAATCAATGGAAAAGGACACCATATTCTTTTAGGTACAGCTACTACTCCAAAAGTAGAGTAGTCAACCATTCATCAGTCACTTAATGACTAATGTCTTTGCTGCTTCTTCTAAACAAATTTAGGAGAGGGAATTACTCCCAAATTCTCCCTGGGATACTCAAAAGTATCCTTTGATAAGGGTTCTATGAAAATATCTGCCAACTGTTCTTTTGTGCTCACATAGTCCAATTTAACTTCTTTGTCTACAACCTTTTCTCTTAAGAAATGGTACTTGATCTCTATGTGTTATGTCTTTGCATGCATCACAGGGTTCTTAGACATATTGATAGTGCTAGTATTACCACAATGAATAAGAATAGGATAATCAACCTGAATGCCAAAGTATTTAACCATCTACTTGATCCAAACCATAGTTGAACAATTTAGTGCTGTTACAACATATTCAGCTTCTACTATTGACTGAGAAATACAGTTCTACTTCTTGCTTATCAAAGAAACCAATCTATCTCCAAGGAATACTGCTCCTCCTGAAGTACTCTTCCTGTCATCAATACAACTTTCCCAATCTACATCTATATATACATGAAGTTTTACATTCTCTGATTTAGGATACCATAGACCATAGTCTATAGTTCCTTTTACACATTTGAATATCCTCTTGACTGCCATTAGGTGACTCTGCTTGGGTTCAGCTGCAAATCTTCCAACAATGCCAACTACATTAGATATGTCAAGTCTAGATTGAGTTAGATAAATGAGTTTACCAATAATAGATTTGTATAATGTTTTATCAACTACTGTAGAATCATCATCCTTTGAAAGCTTTCTTCCATTTATCATGGGAGTGCATACTGGCTTACAATCATCCATCTGAAAAGTCTTTAGTATTTCCTTCACATATTTAGATTGATTAATGAATGTACCTATATCTGTTTGTTTTACATTTAGTCCCAAAAATTATTTTATAGGACCAATCATACTCATTTCAAATTCATTCTGTATTTCTTTTGCAAATTCTTTACTGATCTTGTCATTACCTCCAAAGATATTGTCATCAACAAATATAGAAACTAGCAATAATCCATTAGGTGTTTCTCTTGTGAATAGGCTATAATCTGCTTCTCCTTTCTTGAATCCAATCTTGGTAAGATAACCATCATGTCTCTCATACCAAGCTCTTGGGGCCTGTTTAAGACCATAGAGTGCTTTCTTCAATTTGCATACCATGTCTGGTTCATCTGAAATACTAAATACTTCAATCTATTCAATGTAGACTTCTTCATTCAAATCACAATTCAGAAAAGATGATTTTACATCTATTTGATAAAATTTAAAGTCTTTGAATGTTGCGTATGCCAAAAACAACTTAATGGCATCTATTCTGCTCACAGGAGAAAATATATCAATGTAGTCTATTCCTTCTCTCTGTGCATATCCCTTGCAGACCAATCTTGCTTTGTTTCTTACTACTGTACCTTCTTCATTCATCTTGTTTCTGAATACCCACTTTGTTCCAATCACATTTTTGTCACTGGGTCTAGGGACCATTGCCCATGTATCATTTTTTATTATCTAATCTAATTCTTCTTGCATTGCATTCTTCCAATTAGAATCATTACAATCATCTTCAACACTTAGAGGTTATATTTGTGAAAGTAAACATACCCCTTAATCCATTGCTAGACCTTTTTCTTTTGACCTGGTCAAAATGCTACTGCTCTGATCTCCAATGATATCATCTTTAGAGTGATATCTAGATGTGAATTTTGGAACCTTAGGTGTGTCCTCTTCTTCTATAATCTGTGATTCTTCTCTACTTGATTCAGGGTCATTGCATGAGACATCAATGCAATCAAACATTTCTTCAATAACAGTATCTTTTCTGCTAGGTCTGGGTTCATCCTCAATCATAGGTGCATATTCATAGTAGCTTTCTTGAACTGTAAACTTTTCATCAATCTTAACATGAGTGCTTTCAATTATCTTCTTTAATCTCAAATTGAAACATCTATATGCTTTTCTTTTAGTGGAACAACCAAGGAAAATACCTTCATCAGTTCTGGAATCAAACTTACCAACACCATCATCTCTCTTGATGTAGCACTTGCTGCCAAAGATTTTGAAATACTTTACTATAGGTACATTCCCAAACCAAAGTTCATAGGATGTCTTATCCGCACCTGGCCTCAATTGAGTTTTTTTGATAGTATATACTATTGTGTTCACTGCATCTCTCCAATAGGTGTGTGAAAATTTTCCTTCAATCATCGTAGTGCACGCTAGATCAAGTATGATCTTGTTCCTCATTTCTGCAATCCCATTCTGCTGAGGGGTTCTAGGTGCACTCAACTGTCTTTTAAAACCATGTTCTTCACAATAATTATAAAACTGATCAGAGGTGAACTCTCCTCCTCTATCTCATCTCAGACATTTTAGTTTCAATCCGTATTCATTCTCAACTTTAGCTTTTAATATTTTGAACTTTTCAAATGCTTCAGACTTCTCCTTTAAGAATACAACCCACATCATCCTAGAAAAATCATCAAAAAACAAAATGAAATACCTTTCTCCGTAGTATGAACCTTTTTGAGTAGGACCACACAAATTTGTATGCACTAAGTCATAAAGTTGAAGTTGGAAAGGATGAAACATCTGAAGCCCTATGAGATCTCATGGATCATACATTAATGGTGAGTGATCAATGTTTTGTGAATCTAAAAATTGGAAAGTATTATGATAAGGTGTTGTGTGATATTATGCCCATGGATTGCTGTCATATTTTGGGTTATAGACCATGGAAATATGATAGACATTCTATAAATGATGGAAGATTCAATAGATACTTTATTTGGGTTCATTGGAAGAAACAAGTTTTGTTACCTTTGGTTGAAGAATTTGTTGGTGAAATATGTACATCTGTGAAAGTGTGTTTGATGGAAGGTAGATAGTTTGTTAAGGATTTGAAAAGAAATGATATATGTTATGCTTTGATTCCTAAAAATCCAAATAAGAATATAGAAGATGACCTTCCTACAAAAGTTGTGAAGTTACTCACTGAGGACAAGGAGATAATTTTAGATAAATTACCTGATGGTTTACCACCAATGATAAATATCAGTCATTGTATGGATCTGATTCTTGGAAGTAGTTTTCCAAACAAAGTACCACATAAGTTAACACTAACCGAGAATGAAGAGCTTAACCAACAATTTCATGAATTGTTGAACAAAGGTTTGATCTGAGAAAGTTTGATTCCATGTACAGTACCAGCTGTATTGGCACTTAAGAAGAATGGAGAATGGAGAATGTGCACTGATTCCAGAGCAATCAACAAGATTAGAGTGAAGTATATGTTTCCTATACCAAGAATGGATGACATAATGGATTTTTTGAGTGGATAAATATATTTTACCAAAATTAATTTGAAGAGTGGATATCATCAGATCAGAATTAGAAAAGGTGATGAATGGAAGACTACTTTCAAGAAAAAGGAAGGTTTGTATGAGTGTTTGGTTATGTAGTTTGGTTTCACTAATGCACCAAGTACTTTTATGAGGTTAATGAATTAATTATTGAATAAATGTGTGATTGTATACTTGGATGATATTCTGATATTTAGTAAGACTAGAGAAGAGAATTTGATATATATAAGGAAAGTGTTGTAGAGATTGAAAGAGGAAAAGTTGTTGATAAATCTGAAGAAGTGTTCCTTCATGAAAGAAGAACTTGTGTATTTGGGTTTTGTGATTTTAGCTGATGTTTTGAAGATGGATCCTAAGAAGGTTGAAGCTATACTTTGTTGGCCTACTCCTAAGAATGTCAGTGAGGTTGAATGATGCTAAGAGGAAATATTTTGTCTATGATCAAGGATTTTATGTTATTGTTCAATCTATGAAGAAATGGAGACATTACTTGATGCCAAATGAATTTGTGTTGTATAATAATCATAAGGATTTACAATATTTGGGTAGTTAGAATAAGTTTAATCAGAGACATATGAAATGGGTAGAGTATTTGTAGAGTTTCACATTTGTGATTAAACATAAGAGTGGTGTTTCTAATAGAGTTGCTGATGCATTGAGTAGAAGATCTTTTTTGACTGAAATGAGAATTGATGTTCTTGGTTTTGATGATCTAAAGCATTTGTATGAAAGTGACCTTGATTTTTCTGAGTGGTGGAGACTATGTAGAGCACCTAATTCAAACCAATGAAGTAAGTATGAAGATTTTTTCATTCAATAAGATATTTTGTTCAAAGGTATTTAGTTATGTATATCAAGAGGATCAATGAGAACAAATTTGATTAAGGAGAAACATAGAAGTGGTTTGGCTAGACATTTTGGTATTGATAAAACATTGAGTTTGCTGAAGGAAAGGTATTTTTAGCCTCAGTTGTATAGGGATGTTCAAAAATTTGTGGAGTTTGTCAAGTTGAAAAAGGAGTAAGTTAGAATATTGGTTTGTATACACCGATTACTGTTCCTGAGAAACCTTGGAGTGATATCAGCATGGATTTTGTCCTTGGCTTACCTAGGAAAACAAGAGGTAATGATTACATATTTGTTGTTGTGGATGGATTTTATAAGATGAAACATTTCATACCATGTAATAAAAACATCAGATGAAGTACATATAGCATATCTATTCTTTAAGGAAATTGTCAGATTGCATGGATTACCAAAGAGTATCATTTCTAACCGATACAATAAGTTTGTAAGCTATTTATGGAGAACACTCTGGACAAAGTTGGCTACTAAGTTGAAGTTTAGTTCTAAATTTCATCCACAGACTGATGGACAAAAAGAGGTTTTAAACCAAAAATGGGTAATTTATTGAGATGCCTAGTTGGAGACACACCAAGTAATTGGGATTTGATTTTGGCACAAACAGAGTTTGAATACAATATTTCAATCAATAGAAGTATTGGAAAGACACCTCTTGAGATTGTTCATGGCACATAAATGAGAGGTATATCAAACTTGATAGATATTGTTGAAGAAGAGAAAAGGAGTGCTTAAGTAGAAGAATTGGCTGAGTTCATGAAGACAATGCATGAAGATGTAAAATAGAAGCTTGAGGAAAGCAATCAGAAATACAAGGATAGTGCAGATAGATCAAGAAGACATAAGACTTTTGAAGTTGGTGATGCAATAATGGCACATTTGAATAAGGGAATATTTCCTCTTGGGGTATGTGTAGGATCATGGTATGCCAAAAAGTGGCGATATGAAAAAGAAGTCCTGATTGGTAGACTTAATGAAAAATAGCTATAACTTTCAAATAGTATATCTTTTTTTAAATCTAAAACATGTGTCACATTCTATGCTTTGCCTACTACAAGAAAAAATAAAAAAAAATTAATTTGGTGAAGTTTAGACTATATTAAGGTGGTCAGAAATGAGAATTTTTATATTGTGGAAAAGTTGTAGGAGAAAAATTATAATTATTATTTACTTGAAAAAAAATTATTAAAAATATCCGTCACATCTGGACATTAATCTACTACTTATATCTATAATCTAGTAAATAAATATTATCATTTGATTGTGTTTAAGGTGGTTAGACATATGCCTACTTCTTATCTTTTTAGTCATGATTGATAGACTGATTGAAAAATAACTATAAATTTCAAATGGTATAACATTTTTGAGATCCAAAACATGAGTCACATTCTATTCTTTTCCTACTACAATTAAAAACTTAAAAAAATTTAATTTGATGAATTTTAGACTAAGTTAAGGTGGTCAGACATGAGATTTTTATATTCTCAAAAAGTTGTAGTAGAAAAATCATAATTAATTATTTACTAGGAAAAAAATTATAAAAAAAATATGCGTCACATCTAAACATGAGTCTACTACTTATATCTAGAATCTTGTAAAATAATATTATCATTTTATTGTGTTTAAGGTGGTCAGACATACACCTTATTCTTATCTTTTTCTTGAAATTTTCATACTACTGCATTGAAATTTAAACTTTCACCATATAGAATATTTTTTTTTTTAAAGATGGGATAGTAGCTTAGAAACTAGATTCAATTTTCTACATATTCTCTTCTTACACATTTTTTATATAAGATTGATAACTTGTCCAAATTTTTACGTCAACTTTCCTAACCTTGATTTTCTGAATTTTCATTGCCACTTAAGGCCTAGTTTGGCATACCATGATCCTACACATACCCCTTGGAAAATATGGTAAATTAAAGATGAAGAAATTTGGTCCTTCTACGATAGTAAGAAGATTTGACAATGGAAATTCTTATGAATTTGAATTACATGATGACATGGATATATCACCTATATTCAATATTTTAGACTTGTATGAATATCATGAACCTGATGTAAAAGTGACAATACCAAGTGATTATCCTAAGAAGCAGATAGAGTAAGTTGAATAGATTTTGAAATAAAGAATTGGCATAAGTACAAGAGGAATGGAATACATGGAGTATCAGGTAAAGTGGAAGAACAGACCGATTGAGGACTCATCTTGGATTTCTCAATCTAAGTTGGATTCATTTTAGATTGGACCTAATACATGATTTGGTGAATAATTTCTTCCAACCCTAGGTGTCTGATGTAGGAGCATCTTGGGTCCTTGGAAATCCTGCTCAACCAACAAGATGTTTTCTTTTGTTCATTAACTTGTTTAGAGGCTGCTCAGAGAATTACTTTGTTGCTCAGGCTCTATAACTCGGTTATGCTTGTTTCAGGTTGGTCTCTGTTACTTGGGTTCTATTGCTCGAGCATGCTTATGCATTTTCTATTTCCTGGGTTTCTTTCACTCCGTCATGCTTGTTTCCAAGTTCATTTCTTCTGACACTTAGCATTTTTACTCTATTTCTCGGGGTGTTACTTTCCTGAGTCACACTGTTGCTTGGTCAACCTTTGCCCGAGATGTTTATTTTGGAGTTGGATCTGGTGGTTGACTTCTTCATTTGATTTCTATGGATTAATTGATTTGGGGTTTTTCATTGGGATCTATGTGGGCCTAAATCTAGGTCTCACTTATAGATTTGAGGGATGACCACTCTATTGGACTCTTGTATATAATTATTTCTATGTTCTTATTTTTAGGTAGTCCTTCAGTAGGATCTTGATATCTATTTTTAGAAGATAGAAGATTAAATATTGAAATATATGAAGGCAGGTCTATGACCTCACAGGTATGAAGACCAATTTGTAATTCATTCAATGTATATGGCCCAAACCAGAAGGCCTTACAGCCTGGCATGTAATGCATTTAATCAATTAATTGAAATGATATCTGTTGTTCCTTCTCTCACTATGTTATTTTGTTTCCGCATTGTGTTTGCAAGCTGGTTTAGTAGTTGGTAGAGCCTTTAGCACCATCTTCCTACCCTCCTTGCATCAGTTTCAATGGTTTCTATCTTAATGGGAAACTTAGGTGTGTCTCTAGATGTGTAATACACAAGTGCTACTGCGGAAGTGATCGTATGAGAAAGTTGTTATCATTTGAAATATAACAGTGCAACTGCTAGAATAATTAATGATAGGTGATAAATGATTTTCATGTCTTGTCAAATATTTGTTGTATCTTATGGTGTTCTCATAGGATATGATGATCAACATTATTAATATGCTTTAGTTGCAACAAAAACTACTTTGAGATACTAATGTGTTGGATAGGTGACTGGTGAGCAGAGACAAAGTTGTTAATAGGTCACAGTATTTGTGTTCTTGAGAGATAGTTCATAAATATTTGATCACTGATTAGTGTTAAGGTTTTGGTGGAATTGATTGAGTTATTCATGAGTTTGTGACATGTCTTCATGATTAGAGGTTATGATCTTGCATAACATTGCTTGATGTTAGCATATGGAGAATCCTCTAGAGGAAGCTTGTGTTTGGTCAAAACATGTTTGACTCCTTAACACAACATTCTATGCAAATCATTGTATTGGCCAATGTTTTCTTGGAAATATATTTTATGCATTTAATTTTGTTATGTCGCACATTGGATTTGAGCAGGATGTTTGAAATTCTAATTTAGGGTTTGATCAAGGCAATGGACTTCAAAATTTAGTATATAATGGATGAAGTTGAAGGTTAAGAGTGTTGTTCATATGTCAAAGAAGTGGGGTGTAAGGGGCATATTGTGATCAATCCAGAGAAGACTTAGGTATTTTAAAAAGATATTGTGTGTTGGTGAAGGAGCCCCAATAGCATGAAGGAATCTTCTACATTTCCTAAACATCTAGGACTTCTATGTTTTCAATAATGATCCATTTGTAAGACCTAGTCCCAAGAATTTGTCTTTATGAACAACTTGGTCAACTATGGTCAAAGGATCCAAAAATAATCAATTTATGGTTTTTTTGTGTGTTTTAGGTGTTCCTTAAATAGTTTTGGTCCATTTTTGACCCTTTGGGAAGTGAGCAATCAACAATTGTTCATTTTGAGAAAAAAATGCAAAAGATGCAACATTTGCATAACAACATTTTGTCAACTTAAAAAAAAATTGAAAGTTGGTTGTAAACCTTACTACCAATGGATAATTATTTGAAATGAATTTTTAACCATTGGAGAAACTCCTAAAATATCCCTTACAAGTGAGTGGAGGAGAGATGGTGTAAAATTTTGAACTTATCAATAAAATTAAACCATTTTCCTACAAATTGTGAATTGTTCTGGTTCTATACGTCCCTGTACAAAATCAAAAAATTGGAAGACCAATGGATTTTTGAATCAGAGTGAATCAATTTTCATTTTCATTTGGTTTGAAGCCTTGATCCATTGTAGAACGAGAGATATTATCATTTTGGTGAATAGCCTTGATCCCTGAATAAATGTCTATTTCTCCTCATTCCACCATTGGAAAAATCTGAGAGTTGGTGAAATGAGGGGAATGTAAATGTGTTCCATGATTCCTAAACTAGTTTTCAAGTGGTTGTTTGAAGCAAGCATTTCCAATTTATTTTTGGGTTACATCTCAATGTGGCAACCAGTGAACAATATAAGCATTTCATGACAGAGAGGTGTTGGGGCTACATCAAGCACTTAGATTGAATATTTGGAGTATATTTAACATGGAGACCATCCCTGAATCAATGGTTAGTCTCTATACTCCACTCCATGGGTACTCCCCTTTTTAATTTGTCTTAATTTAGGTAATTAGGCCTGTCAAGCATATGACCATTTAGGCTCTGAATGATTGATTCATCAACCCTAAGTTGGGGTATATTTGTAGCTTGATAAAGGGTATCTAAATATACACTTTGTTTCCTATTTCATTGGGAAAGTAAAGAGTTGTGGGCCAAACACTCTCTAGATAGGGCTACAGGGGAATTAGGTGCATAAAGAGGGAAGTACCATATATTATAGTCCTAAATGAAATCCAATATTGGATTTGTGTCATGTTGGCCATAAATAGGGCCTTGAAAAATTCATCCAACCCTATTCCAAAAAATCACATAGCCTCTTGTGTTTTACCAAAGGTTGGTGTACACAAGTAGGCTCATTGAGAATGATTATCCAAATCAACCCAAATAGAAACTTGAATCAAAAAGTTTGGATGTAGTATTCAAGTGAGGAAGATGTTTTCAAAGGTGTGGATCCTATGGTAAGTGACCTCATTAGGGAGTTAATGAATTCATTCCTTTGGTAAATAGTGGGAATCATAATCTCTACATCAAGTGGTATGAGAGTTTAGGAAGAATTCTTAGGAGAAAGAAAAGATGTCAAAGGAAGATGGAGAAACCAATCTAAGAGTGACTAAAATTGAGTTAGCCAAAATGGTCAGGGAATAAATGGCTGATAATAAAAAAATGATGGATAGAAATCAAGCATTAAGATATGAGTTTCAAAGTCTCAAGGGAAGAATAGACAAGAGGATAGATGGACACTGTGGAAATGATGAGGAAGGGGATGAAGAAGAAGTTCCTACAGACTAGAGGCCCCTCTTGAATGCTCTTAAATCCATGGAGAGAATAACCTTGGATGGAAAGATAGACTTGCATGTTTTCAATGGATGAATGGCCCCTAATATAGCAATGGAATTGATAGAGTCCTTGACAAGTTTCTTTGAATGTGAAGATATACCAGAAAGACAATGA
The DNA here is from genome assembly GCA_018584345.1 of Thuja plicata. Taxonomy (NCBI): domain Eukaryota; kingdom Viridiplantae; phylum Streptophyta; class Pinopsida; order Cupressales; family Cupressaceae; genus Thuja; species Thuja plicata. Next base: position 436,300 of record MU224512.1, read on the forward strand.
GTCAAAATTGCAAAATCCATGTTGAAGGGAGGAGACCTAACTTGGTGGAGCTTCATCTAGACTAAGAGGGTAAATAATGGTAAGAGTATGATATCAACATGGAACAAGATGTTTAATTTAGTTAGGGAAACCTATGTTTCTTAAGACTATGGGGTGCAACTCCATAGAAAGAAGAAAAATCTCAGACAAAAAGATATGGATTTGAGTACATACACTGCTTCAAGGAGTTTCAAAAATTGTGCATTAAGGATAGCACACAAGAGTCAGAAGAAGAGAAGTTGGCAAGATACATCAATGGATTGATATTACCAATGCAAGAAAACCTTATTCTACACACAATATAGACAATGCACAAATGAAAGGGAAATAATAGTGGTAATAAAAAAAAAATTAGAAGTAGAGGAAACTCTTTTAGAAGAGGATAGTCTGCAAGACCTTTTGAAGACTAAAGATAAGTAGACAAAGAAAAATGAGAGTCAAGCTCTAGGGGAAACTATAGAGGAAGAATACCTTTTCGAAGGGGAAGATTTGGTGGAAGAAACAATGACCCTTTGAAATCTTTCAATTGCTACCAGTTGGGATACCATGGCACTAGATGTCCAAAAACATTGGGGTCAAATCAGCAAGGAGAAAGAAGAGTACAATTAGCCCAAGAAGACAATCAAAGAAATACATCAAAGTAGCTTGAACCTAAAGAAGGATTATTCATAATGATGAGACAAACCCTACTTCAGATGCCCGAAGTTAGAGAACCACCAAAAAGGAAGTCACTATTCAGAACCAATCACAGAAGCCATGAAATGGTATGTAAACTGATCATTGACTCTGGTTCTACTAAAAATTTAGTGTCTATTGAGATGATTCAAAAGTTAAAATTATAAAAATTCCTACACCTCATTCCTTATAATGTTTCTTGTTTAACTAAGGGTCAACAAACATTAGTAAAAGAACAAGCTTGGGTAGAGTTCTCTATAAGTGATTACAAGGACATAGTTCTATGTGATATAGTATAAATGGATACTTTCCATATACTCCTAGGTAGACCATGGAAATATGATATGGATGGCACTCATAATGGTAGGAAGAATACCTACACCCTTGGCCAAAATGGCGTCTCTTTCACAATGAAGCCTCTACCTCAAACAAAATGAGAAAAGAAGCCAGTAGTTATAGTTATGAGAGAAAAGGAAATAATTGAAATTGTAAAAGGAACACATAAAGGAGGATATGTTTTGACTCAAAAACCAAAAGATATGATAGTAGCAGACAAAGAGAAATCAATGCCAAAATAAGTTCATAAACTTCTTGAAACTTACCATGATGTAATTTCCATTGACTTACCCTCATCCCTCCCACTCATAAGAGATATAAGTAATCAAATTGAAGTTGTACCTGGTGCTTCTTTATGTAACAAGGCCCCCTAAAAGATGACTCCCACCCAAAATATAGAAATATCAAACCAAGTGAAATATCTTCTACAAAAAGGATTGATTCAAAAGAGCTTAAGCCCTTGTGATGTCCCATCAGTCCTAGGCCCAAAGAAAGATAGAACATTGAGTCTTTGTAATGACACTAGGGCAGTCAATAAAATACTTATTTATCATCCCAAGGATTAAGGATTGACTAGATCAGATGGGAAGGGATTTTTATTTTTAAAAAATAGATTTTTAGTATGGTTATCATCAAATAAGGATAAAACCAAGTGATGAATGGAAGACAAAATTCAAGACCACAAAGGGTCTTTATGAATGGATTTTCATGCTACTTAGGTCAAGAAATGCACCCTCCACCTTCATGAGGTTAATGAATGAATTGTTTTATGACTATAATGACAAATTTATTGTTGTCTATCTTGATGACATTTTAATCTTTAGTAGTGGTCTAGAAGAAAACCTCAAGAATTTGGAAATGGTGATCAAAAGGTTGCATGAAAAAAACTTCTCATAAATTTAGACAAGTGTGTCATTTTGCAGAAGGAACTCACATTTTAGGGATTTTTGATCTCCCAAGGGACACTCAAGAATTTCAGTCATGTATGTGCACCTATGCTTGACACAATTAAGGGTGGAAAGAAAATAAAATTTGTTTGGACTAAGGAACTTAACAATGCATTTGAGTACTTGAAATCAAGAGTAGAACAATACCATATCCTCACAGTGCTTGATTTTAACAAAGTGTTCATAGTAGATACTGATGCAAGTAGATTAGTAATAGGGGTAGTCTTAAGCCACGATGGAAAACCAGTATCCTTCTTCTCAGAAAAACTCAATGATGCCAACAAGAGATACTCTACTTATGACTTAGAGTTGTATGCCATGGTGAAGGCCCTCAAGAAATGGATGCATTACCTGTTACCCAAACAATATTTTTCTTTTACAGACAACCATTCATTAAGTTATCTAAATACCAAAGACAAGCTAAGTGTCAAACACATTAAGTGGATGGAGAATCTCCAAGCCTACTCATTTTCAATCAAACATAACACCCTTGTAGCCAATAAAGTGTTTGATGCAATAAGTAGAAGAATTATCCTAGTCCTAGAGATACAATTAAAAGCATTGGGATGAATACTCTAAAGGATCTCTAAATTGATGATCCAAATTTTGGTGAACCTATGAAGTATGTACTAAACTTATGGACAAATACCACACTGATTTTTCAGAATTTTTTTATACAGGATGGCCTACTCTTTAGAGATAGTCAACTATGCATTCCTAGGTGTTCCATGAAGGAAAAAATCATCCAAGAAAAGCATTGTGGAGTAATGAGTGGTCACTTTGGTTTAGACAAGACACTAGAAGAAGTCAGAAGACACTATCATTGGCCCAAGATGCATAATGATATATGCAAATTATTTCAAAATTGTTTCATTGGCCAACAAGATAAAGGTGTTTCAACCAATAAAGGAATTTTCCAATGATTACCTATACCCTCAAAACCATGGAAATCAATTTCAATGGTCTTTGTAATGGGATTACCAAGGACTAAACATGGATTTTGATCTAGAGGGCACTCCAAAAAGACCTTAATGGGCCCTAGCTCTTTGATAACTCTTAAAAATCAAAATTGGATCAATCTAACTCCACACAAGTCTTCTTAGGGTGTCTCCTCACTTATCCAAGTGGACAATAAGCTTCCCTTGTTCTCTCTTGGTTCTTCAAATCAAACTATGGAACAAAGCAATTTCTTCTTTAGGGACACTTTCCCTAAACCACATAATAAGGTGTATAACTTCACTGGTGGATTAAAAACTCTATACTAAGGGATTAAAGACTCTTAAAAGACCCTAGAGACCAATAATCCATCATTATTTTTGGTCTTGAAGACCCAAGGTTAGTCAAACCCCAAATAGCCTAGGATTCCTTGTAGCCCTAACCAGTGGGTTTTTGGAAATTAAAACTCTTCATGATAGTGGGATCTAAAATATCTGATAGGGTTTCTAGATACCCTTTAAGGATTTTTTAAACCTCCCAAATAATTAACACCGCACTCCACTCATTCACCCCTAAGCTCTCACAAAACACACAGACCTAATTAGCTAGTTTAGGCTTGGTTTGTAAGGCAACTGATAGGAGGTGGGTTCATGGATGAAATGAAAAGATTTGGATGGATTCTCCTACCAAAAATTAGTCTAGAAAAACCTTTGGTTAAATCCCCCAACTTATATATTGCACATGCATGTGACTGTACTAACATATTAGGCTAATTACATAGGGATAGTTAGCCTAGGGCTTGATCTTAAAAGTAGAAACACTAAGAGTGAGAGCTTGAGCTTCTAGATTCCTAAAGACCATGATCCTAGCTATAATTTTCCAAGTGGATGAGGATATCCAATGGATAAATCTCTTGTTAGGATCACATCTTTTAGACTCATCCAGTAGAGCTTTGATTTCTCAGACAACAAGAATGTAAAATCGATAACTTTTCACTAACTTAACAAAAACACCTGAAATCAACTGGAAAGGTAAGAAAATTCAAGGCATTAAAAACTTCTACAACTTGATATTCCAAATGAATTTTTACTAGGTTTTATCATACATAAATGACTCAAAACACTCTTATATTTCCTTGCTCAAACATCAAACTTCATACACTCTGTGCTCCTCCCTTCATGGAAGGCATCCTCTCATATAATAACATCCTCCAAGAATTTTAGAAGCTTCGTAAGGTGGGTGATTTCAGTTACAAATAATTTGTCATATACTGAGCAACATTTTGCAAAAGTTGCTCATGCAACATTTTGTAAAAAGACAACTTTTTGGCAATAAATGATAGAGTTGCTAATTTGGGTAAAAGCCAACCTTACCAACCTCCCAAGGTGTGGGAGAGGTCCAACACATGACTAGGACCTAACTAAGGACTTAGAAATATAAATTATAACTAGACACACAAAAAAACAACTAACAAGATCTAACCATGGTTTAAGGAACCTAGGTTTATAAGTTCACCATAGGTCCTTCACCTTACATAAAAGACCCAAACAAATAAACACAAAGAAGGGTGATCTCATGGATGCACCTTATTACAAATAAGAAAGAAATAAAAATGAGGATCTTCAGGAGGTGCCCTGCACCATAGTCCTCTTGAAAAAAATAACTCAAGTCTCTTGAGTTGTGAATTCTTCAAGTGGATAACCTGTCTTCAGAATGTCTTCTGGGTTCATCCAAGTAGCATCTTCAACTAGTTAGTGTTTCCATTTAACCAAGTACTCATAGTAAGTGCCCCTCCTAGTTTTCTTGTTCACTCTTTTGTCTAAAATGGTTTCAATCTCATGAGGAGTTTCTTGTGGCATGTCCTTGAGTTGTTGGAGTGTAGGAGGTTCTGGGGTACATGCCATATCAGTAGTACTATCTTCTCCTTTATAAGCATAGATGTCTACAACATTGAAAATAGGTGATAAGCCAATGTGAGATGGTAGATCAATTCTATAGGCATTATTTCCACATTTCTTTAGAATATAGAAAGGGCCAAGCTTTTTCATCATAATCTTTGTGTATTTCTCTTTGGGTAGTCTCTCCTTCTTGAGGTGGATCATCACTAAGTCTCCCACCTTGAATTGTACATCTCTTCTCTTCTTGTCAGCGTGGACTTTATATTTCTCAGTGGTATGATTCAATTTGGTCTACACCTGATCATGTATATTCTTCATCACCTCATCAAAATATTTAGCCAGTGCACTTATTTTTTCCATTTCTTTGATATTCCTAAGTTCCAATACTCCTCTAGGGTGAGTGCCATAGACAATCTGGAATGGAGTTAAACCGGTACTCGTATTGATAGAATCATTGAATGAGAATTTTTCTTATGCTATGATAGTTTCCATAGTGGCTCCATGTTCTTGTGTGAGACATATTAGAAGGTTTCCAAGCGACCTATTGATGACTTATGTCTGACCATTAGACTATGGATGATATATAAATGACAGAGAAATATTTGTTCCTAGTTTCTTCAGTAATGTCCTCCAAAAGTGACCTAAGAACTTAGGATCCCTATATGATATGATGGACAATGGGAGTCCATGGAGTCTTACAACCTCTCTGAAGAACAACCCTACTATGTGAGATGAATCATGAGTTATCCTACAAGAGATAAAGTGTGCCATTCTTGAAAATATGTCAACTACAACATAAATGCTATCAAAGCCTGATTTGGTCTTTGGAAGACCTAGGGCAAAGTCCATGCTTACTGAATCCTGTGGTTTGGAAGGGATGGGTAAAGGAGTGTACAAGCTAGCATTGGAGGTGTTCCCTTTCGATTTTTGTAGAATCTCCTTACTAGCTCTCCACAAAATTTCCTAACATCTGTCTGCAACTTTGGCAAGTGGTAGAATCTCCTTACTAGCTCCAAAGTTTTGTCTACTCAAAAGTGACCAGCTAGGCTTCCACAGTGCTTCTTTTTTATAATGTTCTCCCTCATAGATCCTTTTGGGATGCATAAATAACTCCCTTTGAAAATAAAACCATCTTCCACAATAAACTTAGAGAAATCAGTATGATATATGTTTGTCCTCAGCAATGATACCTTTATACTAGTCTAATAGTGCCTTCACTTCTTTGGGACCTACCTCCCTAGTGGGGACTTGGACTTTTGATTCCTTCAAAGGTGTCTTTTTTGGCCTCACTACTAGGGCATAACAAGGGGTGTCCTTCTCCTTTAGTAATTTCATCAATTCCTTTTCTCCTATGTACAAGATAGTACTATTAGCATGTTTTTGTTTCTCACAGTCAAGGAGTGGGTTCATTACATATTCAACACCATCCTTAGTTATAGTATAAACATTGGATTCTCCATCATTCCTAGCATCTACATCATATTTCCAATGCCTTCCTAATAATACATGACATGCATGCATCTCTGTAATATCACATAGAACCATGTATGTATACTCCCTATCTTGAAATCTACCCAAACTTGCTCATTGATAATGGTTTTCTTTTCTTTTGTCAACCAAGAAGCCTTATAAGGGAAGGGATGAGGAATAACATGCAACTTAGTCTTAGTGACTAACTCCCTAAATTCAATATTAACTATAGAGCCAGAATCAACTATGATTTTGCATACCTTATTGTTCACCTTGCAGCTTGTTCTGAATAAGGACTTCCTCTAAGGTGGTTCTACAATAGTAGGTACTCTTAGGAGTGTTCTTTGCATCATCAAACATTCTCCTTTCTCTAGATTTGCAGGCCTTGAAGTTGCCGATTGATAGGAAGATACACTTTGGTTATCATCCTCTTTGGTAAGTTGTTGTCTTCTATCCCCTCCTTGTTTGTTGGTGCCACTCCTTTCAGGACTTCTAAAGGACTGGTTTCTAGCTTTATTACATGTAAAACACTTCCCTATGAGGACACTAGGTCCTCTTCCACCAAATATTCCTCTATTGTTGGATCTCCTCCCTCTGAAACTGTTTCTATTATTGTGCTCTCCTTCTGACTCATGGTGATTAAACTCCCCTTGGTTTCTTTCGAATGGTCCTCTACCATTGAATCTACCTCTTCCCCTAAATGTATTCCCTCTTCCTTTATTATTTTGTTCTCCCCATCTCTTTTTTATTTTCTTCAATTTTCAGTTCCATTTGGAAGCATTTGTGTACTGATTCAGGGTTGAACAAACTCATTTCATCTTGGATACTATATTTTATTCCATTGATGAATCTTGAAAGCTTGTGCTTCTCACTTTCAGAAACTCTAGCCATCAAGGTCATTTTGTGAAATTCCTTAGTGTACCAACTCACATCAAGGTCCTTCTACCTAAGATTTTGTAGCTTCTTGTGGAGGGTGATCTGATAGTCTTCAGGTACAAACTACTTCTTGACTTCAACCAGCATCTTCTTCCATGTTGAGATAGGATTCCTTCTTTCCTCCACTCTTTCATTTTGGAGAAAGTTCCACCAACTCAAGGCAGGACCTCTCATTCTAGATTTTGCAACCTTAACCTCTTGATTCTTAGAAATGTTGTCATACTCAAAGTAGTTCTCCAAAGCTTCCACCCAATCCATGCATTTTTTAGGATCCATTTTCCCACAAAACATGGGTATGTCTAATTTCTGATCCCTTCTTCCAACTCTTTCAAGAGCTTCAAGAAGTTTTAATTGGTTTGCAGGCATGTTCTTTATCTCATCTTGTTGCTGCTCCTCTTCTTCTTCTCCTTCCTCCTTCTCCATTTGGAGGTCTTTCAACTTCCTTATCTCCTCTTCCATCCTCTTTTTCTTGGCTACTTGTTCCCTAACAATTTTTTCCAATTCCACATTGGTGATTCTAGTGGGAACATCTTCCTCTAGAGAACTTTCTATTCCCTCAGCCATTCTTCACTCCTTCCATGATCTTGGCAGGCTCTGATACCACCGGATGCAGAGGGAACTGCAAGAAGACCTTAATGGGCCCTAGCTCTTTGATACCTCTTCAAACTCCAAATTGGATCAATCCAACTCCACACAAGTCTTCTTAGGGTGTCTCTTGACTTTTCCAAGGGGTCAATAAGCTTCCCTTGTTCTCTCTTGGTTCTTCAAATAGAACTATGGAACAAAGCAATTTCTTCTTTAGGGACACTTTCCCTAAACCACACAATAAGGTGTAAAAATTCACCAGTGGATTAAAAACTCTATCCTAAGGGATTGAAGACTCTTCATAGACCCTAGAGACCAAGAACCCATCATTAGTTTTGGTCTTGAAGACACAAGGTTAGTCGAACCCCAAATAGCCTAGGATTCCTTTTAGTCCTAACCAGTGGGTTTTGGGACTTACATATTTGTGATAGTGGGATCTAAAAGATATGATAGGGTTTCTAGATACTCTTTATGGATTTTGTAAACCTCCCAAAGCATTAACACCTCACTCCACTCTTTCATCCCCTAAGCTCTCACAAAATACACATACCTAATTAGCTAGTTTAGGCTTTCTTTGTTAGGAAAGTGATAGAAGGTGGGTTTGTGGATGAAATTCAGAGCTTTGGATGGATTCCCCTACCCCAAATTAGTCTAGAAACACCTATGGTTTGATTCCCCAAATTATATATTGCACATGCATGTGACTGTACTAACATATTAGGCTAATTACATAGGGATAATTAGCCTAGGGCTTGATCTTAAAAATAGAAGGACTAAGAGTGAGAGCCTAAGCTTCTATATTCCTAAAGACCATGATCCTAGCTAGCATTTTCCAAGTGGCTAAGGAGATCCACTGCATAAATCTCTTGCTAGGATCACATCTTTGAGACTGGTCCAGTAGATCTTTGGTTTCTCAGACAATAAGAATGTAAAATTGATAACTTTTCACTAACTTAATAAAAACACCTCAAATCAACTTGAAAGGTAAGAAGATTCAAATCATTATAAAAATTTTCCAACTTGATCTTCCAAATGAATCTGTACCAGGCCGTACCATATAGAAATGACTCAAAACACTCTTCTATTTCCTTTCTCAAACATCAAACTTCGTACACTTTGTGATCCTCCCTTGATGAAAGCCATACTCTCATCTAATAACATCCTCCAAGAATTTCAAAATCTTTAGAAGGTGGGTGATTTCAGTTATAAAGAAGTTGTCATATACCAAGAAACATTTTCCAAAAGTTTCTCATGCAACATTTTGAAAAAATACAACTTTTTGGCAATAAATGATAGAGTTGCTAATTTGGGTAAAATCCAACCTTACCAACCTCCCAAGGTGTGGGAGAGGTCCAACACATGACTAGGAACTAACTAAGGACTTATAAATATAACTTCTAACTAGACACACAAAACAACAACTAACAAGGTCTAACCATGGTTTCATGAACCTAAGTTTATAAGTTCATCATAGGTCCTTCACCTTACATCAAAGACCCAGACAAAAAAACACACACAAGGGTGATCTCATGGATGTACCTTATTACAAACAAGAAAGAAAGAAAAATGAGGATCTTCAGGAGGTGCCTTGCACCAGATTTCACAATATTTTTGTAGTGGTTGATTGCTTTAGTAAAATGGCACACTTTATCCCATGAAAAAGCACATATGATGTGTCACATACTGCTCAATTATTTTTCAAAGTAATTTTCAAAATTCATGGCTTACCACAGTCTATTATCTCAAATAGAGAAGCAAAATTTCAGGGTAATTTTTGGACGATATTGCACAAGAAGTTGGATAAAAATTTGCAATTTAGTTCTGATTCATATGAAGAATATTAGACCCTTCAAAATCCTTCATAAATTTGGACAAGATGCTTATGAAATCAGATTGCCATCTGCACTCTCTATTTCTCCTATTTTTAATGTTTTTGACTTAGCAATTTTCAAAGATAATGCAAGTTTTGCAAGTGAACAAATAGATGGAAATGAACCACAAGGTGACTAGTTTCATGATTTTCCCCCAGTCAACCTCTCATCTTAGAAAATATTCTCAAGAAGACCAAAAAGAACACCTAATTTCAGTACTTAGTTAAATTGAAAGGACTTCTAGATATTGATGCCACATGGATGACTGTACCAGATATTCTCAAGCATGGCTTCATTGTGGCCCAACTCACCTCAAGTGGGAACTTGAGTTCTCTTTCACCAGGGGAGTATGGTGCAAAATCCCCAACACCATTAAGTTATCTTATACATGTCCTAAACATCTAGGACTTCTATGATTTCAATAATGGTCCATTTGTAAGACCTAGTGCGAAGAATTGGTCTTTATGAACCACTTGGTCAACTATGGTCAAAGGATCCAAAAATCTTCAATTTAAGTTTTTTTTTTATTGTTTTAGGTTTTCCTTAAGAATTTTTGGTTCATTTTTTACCTTCAGGAAAGTGACAATCAACAATTGTTCATTTTAAGCAAAAAATGAAAAAGATGCAACATTTGCATAAAAAGTTGCATAGCAACATTTTGTAGACTTAACAACTTTTTGAAATTTGGTTGTAAACATTCCTCCCAATGGATCATTATTTGAAATAAAGTTGTAACCATTAGAGGAACTCCTTAAATATTCCTTACAGGTGGGTGGAGGAGAGATTATGTAAAATTTTGAACTTATCAATAAAATTAAACTATTTTCCTGCAAACAGTGAATTGTTTTGGTTCTATACGGCCCTGTATAGACTCAAAAAAGTGGAATACCAATGGATTGTTGAAGTACAATGAATCAATTTTCATTTTCATTTGGTTTTAACCCTTGATCCATTGTAGAATGAGAGATACTATCATTTCGGTGAAAATAGCCTGAAAACCCTAGTTATCTAGGATTTCCCTGAATAAATGTCTATTTACCCTCACTCCACCATTAGAAAAATATGAGAGTTGGTGAAATGAGGGAAATTTAAATGTGTTAGATGATTCCTAAACCATTTTGCAAGTTGGTGGTCGAAGCAAGGAGTTCCAATTCATTTTTATTTGACATCTCAATGTGGCAACCAGTGAACAATATAAGCATTGGATGATAGAGGCATGTTGGGGTTGCAAAAAGAACTCAGATTAAATTTTGGGAGTAAATTTAACTTGGAGAACATCCTTGAATCAATGGTTAGTCTCTACACTCCATTCCATTGGTACTTTCTTTGTTAATTTTTCCTTATTAGGGTAATTAGGCCTGTCAAGCATATGAGATTGAGAATATAGGCATTGAATGATTGAGTCATCAACCATGAGCTGGGTTATAGTTGTCACCTGATAAAGGGTATCCACATCTTCCCTTAGGTTTCCTATTTCCTTAGGAAAGTAAAGAGTTGTGGTCCAAAAACTATTTGCATAGGGCTACAAGGGACTTAGGTGCCTAAAGAGGGAAGTACCATAGACAATATAGTCCTAAGTGAAATCCACTATTTTATTTGTGTCATGTTGGTCATAAATAGGGCCTTTCCAAATTGATCCAACCCTATTCCACAAATTCACATAGCCTCATGTGTTTTACCAAAAGTTGGTGTACCCAAGTAGGGTCATTGGGAATGATTATCCAAATCAACCCAAATAGAAACTTGAATTAGCAAGTTTGAATGCAGTATTGAAGTGAGGAAGTTGTTTTCAAACATGTGGAGCCAATGGTAAGTGACCTCCTTAGGGAGTTAAGAAATTCAGTCATTTAGGACATATTGGGAACCATAAGCTTTGGATCATGTGTTACAGTGGATCTGATCAAGAAGAGGTAGTGTTTTTCTACAAATCATTCTTTTTTTTGTTCCCTAACAGTTATAGGAGGTTAAATCCCTTAATAGGATAGATCCTAACATATTCTTTTTTCTAAATCCTCTAACAAGGTAACACTTTTCAAGTATTTAAAGTCCTCTGTCAAGGCTACTCTTAATGGGTTAAAGGTCCTAACAAGCCTAGATAAATCCCTTAACTGGGTAGCACCTAACAATGTTTTTGTAACTTCAAATAGGATTAAGCTCCTCACAAGGGTTACTTTAGAAGAGTACATCATTTAATGGGTACTAATCCTCACCATGGTTTTCTCCCTATTTTGGTTTCCACAAAATAAATATGTGTGTCAATTTTGTGGATGGATTTGGATGCTTATTATTTTCATTTGTTTTGATTGAGGTTAATCTTGTGAATGCCACTTTAAGTTTTAAGATAGAGAAGTTTGGATTATTTGGTAGATCATTGAGTCACCCCCCCCACCAACCCCTCTTCTTAGTAATCTGACCTCTAGACTAATAGGTACTTCACCTTGACTTATTTTCATTTAAAGTTATATCAATATGAAAAATGGTAAATATATGGTTAAAATGAATTCAGTTGGTTCATTGTAATTTCGGCTATAGTAGGTGAGTAAGAAAGTTATTTCTCACAAAAGTTTAAAATGGAAATGGTGAATTCTTCAGTTGGTCTCAAGAGTGTTTTAGTTATTTTGATTCAGTTATGTGAAATATTTGAAAATTGTTTGCTTGAATCCTTTATGTTGCAGCCGAAAATAAAATACCCTAACTCAGGTATAGTTATCAGGTCTAGTTGTGTTTTGATTATGGGAGGGTATTATTGAAAACAATTTTTTGTGGTTGGAGATTTCATTAACCCTAACTAGATTTGATACCCTATTATGAGGGTTATAGTTGAAGATATTTTTTAAAGATAAACACAATTTTTTCAGTGATATTAGTGATATACAAACATATATTTTTAGCAATGTTTCTACGGAAACTTACAGAAGGTTTACTCACATAGTTATGATTTCTTGATTTCTTCTGATATATAGAACATAATTATTTTCAAATAATAAAAATGTTGAAAAAAAGTATGTGTGGATATATATATATATATATATATATATATATATATATATATATGAGTAGAAATTAGTTAAAACTTTGGATTGAGAGATACACTCAAAATAATTGAGTATAAAAGCGATATACATGAATGAAGAATTTTCTGAGAGAAAAAGATTTGATCATTGAGATAGATATTCAGAACAGTGAGCAGTAAAAGGTTCTTGATTACATTTGTGCATTGAAAGGCATTGGTTGTACTGTGTGGATATTATCTTGTTGTTGGAAATACTGAATATCATTTTTGTATATCTGAATAGCTAATAACTCTATAAATGCAAATAAAAATGCAATTGTAAAGTTATTAGTCTTTGTTATCATATATATTCTTTTGAGATATAGGGCCTGATGCTCCTTGAAATTGGTGCTACTAAACAAATATTGTAATAGAGTTGATGATCCTTGCAGTTAGTGTTACTAAACAGATATTGTAATTAGAGTTGGTGCTCTTTGGATTAATGAGAAAGATAAAGGTTTCGAGTGGTTTTTCTACCCCAAGAGGGTTTTCCAGTCATGAAATTCATTGTGTTATGTGATGTCATTTTTGTCTCATTTTAGTTACATTGTAATGAGGTCTTCATGCTAATGCTTTGATACTTTCAATTTTTTTTATAGTTAAATGTTCAATTCAGTCATCATGTTTTTTTGTAAGACTTCATGTTTAAATCTGTTCATTGATCTATTTAAAGCATTAAAAAGATTGTTCATTTATTAATGGAACAATTACATGATGCTTTTAATATTAAGGTTAATGTCATATGTATGTTTATTAAAATCAGCTTCAATTTTGTATCTTCCTCCATCAACATATTTCTTACATTATCAAGGCCATCTTCTTAGATTTTGTTTCAGTTCATTCTTTGTTCATCAATCTTTATTGATAACTGGCCAGCTTAAAACTTTGGTCATTATTGATTAGATAATCACTTTTACATGCTTCGGTATAAATCTGTTCAGAGTATGTCAAGTCAACTTTGTGGTTTTTCAAGTGATTCATTCAGCAGTTAAGTCAAATTTGTATGTTCTTAATTAATTCATTAGTTCAAATCGTGGTATACAACATTGTCAAAGGTTGAAAAGTGTTACATTTGGAATTAATTTACTCACTCTGATTCACACATCACCATCCCCCCTCTCAGGAATGAATCCACTTCCAACAAACACACCCTCCCCTTTGCACTCCAACCATCAATACCATTGTAAAATGCATCTATAACAATAAAATATATATATATATATATATATATATATATATATAGAGAGAGAGAGAGAGAGAGAGAGAGTTTTCAATTATATGAGTGCTATAACTAGACGAAAGTATCAATAGCAGCTCTCTTAATTTTCTATTCTAAAATCATTTAAGATTTTTAGCTCATCCCTTTTAACTACTTTATTCCAATCGTTCAATTCAAAAAATAGTCGGCTTCAGGACCAATATCTAAAAATACTCAAATTCATCTACCTAATCATCAATTTCCTCCATTCCTTGGCCACCAGTGACTTTACACCTCTCATCTTGTCCTTCCAAGTTATTGAAATTGAATTCCTCGAAATTGAAATTATCTAGAGAATAGAATGGGCACGAGAGAAGATCAAACTCCACAAATCATAGGTGATAAGAATAAAATAAATTCTCTTCTATGAAATGATTAGAAGGTAGAAAGGGCTGGTCAAATAAATTGTTAGATTTTATTGTAAATTTTTTTTTAGTTTTCTACTACAAAATATGTAGGTCATGAAAAAAAGATGCTGAAAATTTCATGAAAATCTATTAGGTTTTCTCATTTTTTAAATTTTTTCAATACTACATTTTGTAGGGAGCTGAGCAGCGTCCCTTTATTTCATTGTTTGTCCAGCTATCAGAAATCACCTGCACATCATTTGTATTTTACATAGATCTTTTAATACTAATTTTGATGAGTAGAGATATTTTCCACAATAACTCAAATTGTGATATTTGTATTATGGTTTGGCATGTTTGAGCTGGATAGGGAACCTCGAAGGAAGTCACAATGCTACACATAGATACAATGAGTGCTAAGTGTTCCATTCATTCTTATGATAGATGGATTATTGTGAACCACTGCTCATAAAACATAATTCAATGAGTTTGACTTAAAAACTACACATTGAAATCCTAATAGCAATATCACAGTTAATCTTAAATTAAAATTCTAAATTGAAATCAAAGTGTTTTAATGATACCTGGTCCCAAGAAATCTACGCAATCCATGAATGAGCTCCTTTTTATATAGTGAAAGGCACCATATTATCAAACATTATTTTTTTATTGAATTGGAAATAGTTCCCATGATAAACTAAAAGATTGATAGAAAATATTCAAAATTAGTCGCCATCATAAATTAGGTACAAACTACCCAAGGCATGATTTTCAATGCACAATCTCGCAACTAATTTTTTGTTTTTCATCCGAAATAACCTCAAACGCTAGAAAATAATTGCGATCACTACAGTAGTCTCGCACTTTTTCTATGGTGTATCATGTTGAGAAACATGTGTCTCAACCTTGTAGTTTGTTTCAAATAAGTCCAATATTTTTGTTGGTAGTTTTCCACATGTTTATGCATTGTAAAATGGTTAGTGAGTTGTCAAAAATGAGTCTTGTCCATAGTAGAATATAGGTGGGCCATTTTTAGAGCCTTAATGACTCATTTTGTGACTTTTATAAGGGTCTAAACTAGGGGACAAAATTATGGACGGGATTACTATTTTAACCTGGTTGTTTTTCTATGTTGGAAATGTAAATGTCAAAAATGGGCAACATGTTGCATGGTGGTTAAGCCCATGGTTTTGTAAAACCACAAGTGGTTTCTAGGTTGTAAAATCACTATATAAGGAGGGCTTGGGGAGGAGTTTGTATAATGGAGTTTTTTTTGCAAGGCTGGGTGCTAGAAGGATGCTAGTGGTGTCACTCCAAGCTTGAGTTGAGGTGATGCTCTTGTAAGAACTTGCATTGCAAGTGTATTGTAATCTTCTTTGATTTGATAATACATTATGCAGGTTTTAGAGTGTGGGGATTTTCTCCTGTAAGGGTTTTCCCCACGATAATCACAGTGTTATGTGTTTATGGTTATTTGATTTATACTCTTGAATGTGTTTCTTTGAATCACTGTAATTCTTTAAGTTGAAATTTGTATAATCATCCTCTCAAGATTAGCGTAGGAAGTGTTTCCACACACCTTTGCTTCCTTACTAGTGGTATCAGAGCCTGGCCAGTTTTTGGTTCTATTTGTTGGGTACAAGGTTTTTCTATCTAATCAAGGTTTGAGTGGGAGCTTGTGCAGAGTATTTCATTTCTGTATTGTAGGATTGCAAAGATGGAAAGCATGTCAAGGAGGATTGATGTAGAGAAGTTTTTTGGCACAAACTTTGAGATGTGGAAGTAGAAGATGGAAGATTTGTTGATTGATCGGGATCTATGGGATGTAGTGGATGAGAATAAGCTAAGGCCTACAGATCTAACTTTAGTTGCACAATATGATGTGATGGACAGAAAAGCTAAATGTCTCATAAGATTGTGTCTTGCAGAATCAATTCTGATTAATGTGCATGAAGAATCTACTGTGAAGAAGCTTTGGAAGAAGCTAAGTGAGATCTATCAAGTGAAATCACTTGTTAACAAGATTTTCTTGAGGAAGAAATTGTATTCCTTGAGAATGGAAGAAGGTGGAAAAATTCCTGAGCATCTAGAAAGTTTGAATATGTTGGTGACTTAGTTGACCTCAGTTGGGGTAGCGATGGATGAAGAAGAAAGGTGCCAAATCCTGCTATGTTCATTGCCAGATTCATGGGACAACCTTGTCATGGCCATAGGGAGCACTTCTATTGTCTTGAATATGGAGGATGTTGTTGGTTCTCTACTTTCTAAGGAGATGAGAAGGAAGGTCTCTCTAAACACTAAAGAGGCTTTGAGTGTTCAAGTTAGACCAAAGGAAAGAGGCAAGAATGAAAAGCAGCATGGCTATTCTAAGTCCAAGAATAAGGGGAGATCAAAAAACCCTGGTAAGTCCAAGGTGATATGTTGGAATCGTGGCAAATCTAGACACTTCCGGAAGGATTGCAAAGAGGAAAAGAAGAAGAAGAAGAAGAAGAAGAAGAAGAAGCAGTAAGATTCTGATTCTAAGTCCGAGAAGGAAGATGGAGATGCTTTTATAATAGACTCGGCCACTCGTGCAGGTGATAATGCATGGTTAATAGGCTCAGGTGCATCTTTCCACATGATTCCTAATAGAAATTGGTTTAGTAAGTATGAAAATTTTGATGGTGGTAAGGCCTATTTGGGTGATAACTCAGTTCTTGATATGGTTTGTCGTGGAAGTATTCGTGTGAAATTTTATGATGGTAGAATTAGAATATTTGATGGTGTCTTGCATATCCCAGGACTAGCAATAAATTTTTTATCTATTAGTAAACTAATAGATGCGGGTGTGCATGTATAGTTCTCTGAAGCAAGTCTGAAAATGGTAAGAGGTGCTATGGTAATAGAAAGAGGAAGCAGATTGGGTACACTATACTAACTTGATGCATGCACAGTTGAGTGCAATAGTACTTCTGATAAGATTGTGAAAAAGACTACTCAGTTGGAAAAGGAGAGGGTTTCTCTTTCAACAGATGGTCATGGTTTTTGGGTACCTAAGGGTGCTCTGTCTACCAAATAAAAGTTTCCTATAGAGAAGACCATGTTATGGCACCAAAGACTCAACCACATAGGTGAGAAGGGTCTACGGACCTTGAAAAATAAGAACCTTGTTGATGGGTTGAATGATTTCAATCTTGAATTTGATTTTTGTGAGCATTGTATCTATGGTAAGCAAAACCGTATTCAGTTTTACTCGAGTTCTCATAAGTCCTCATATATTTTGGATCTAATCCATTTGGATGTATTTGGTCTAGTTGATGTCCCTTCTAATGGTAGATCAGTTTATTATGTTTCTTTCATTGATGATTTCAGTAGAAGAACATGGGTTTATTTTCTTAGGACTAAAGTTGAAGTTTTCAGTCGTTTCAAAGAATTTAAAGCAATGGTTGAGTTACGGAATGGAAATAAAATAAAATGTTTGAGAACTAATAATGGTGGTGAATTTTTTTCCAATGATTTTGATACATTTTGTAAAGATTGTGGTATTAAAAGACAGAAGACAACTATGTATTCTCCACAGCACAATGGAGTTGCAGAAAGAATGAATACGACCCTGATGGAGAAGGCTAGGAGTATGCTGAG
>MU224512.1:455277-466223 GCA_018584345.1 Thuja plicata
GCACTATGTGGTGAAAGGTAAAAGTCATTTGGTCTGTAAGTTGAAGAAATCCTTGTATGGTTTAAAATAGAGTCCTAGGATGTGGTACCAGAAGTTTGATACATATGTGTTGAGTTTGGGATTTGTGAGATCTAAATCTGATCATTTTATATAATTTAAATTTGATGGTGATTTTTTTCTAGTTATTGCCTTGTATGTCGATGACATGTTGTTTATTGGAAAAGGAAAAGGTTTGATTGCAGAGTTAAAATCTCAGCTCTCGATAAAGTTTGAAATGAAAGATCTTGGTGCAGCAAGACACATTCTGTGAATGGAGATTGTAAGAGATAGACAAAACAGAAAGCTTTGGCTAGGCTAGAGAAAGTATGTTGGTACTATTTTGAAAAGATTCAATATGTAGGATTCAAGACCATTGAGTGTTCCTATTACAATGGGAGCAAAGCTTTCTAATTCACAGTGTCCTTCATCCCCATTGGAGATGGAAGAGATGAGTTGAGTACCATACCAGAGTGTTGTTGGAAGTTTGATGTATGCTATGGTCTGTACAAGACCAGACATTGCCCAAGTAGTGGGAGTACTTTCCCGTTACATGTCTAATCCAGGAAAAGAACATTGGGATGTAGTTAAAAGAGTTTTTAGATACTTGCGGGGTACCTCAGAGTACTCTATATGTTTTCATGGAATAGGTCACGGGCATTCCTTAGATATTAGTGGCTATGTGGATTCAGACTGGGCCGATGATGTTGATAGAAGAAGATCCACCAGTGCATATGTGTTTACACTATTTGGTGGTGCAATTAGTTGGATGAGCAAGCGACAGGCTATGGTCACTTTGTCCACTACCGAGGTAGAGTATATGGCAGCTACTCATGCCTATAAGGAAGCCATCTGGCTAAAGAGATTGTGTTCAGATATAGAGTTCAAAAAGGGTGCAGTGACAATTTACAGTGATAGTCAGAGTGCAATCTACCAAGCAAAGAACCCGACTTTTCATGCCAAGACCAAGCACATTGATGTACAATATCATTTTGTGAGAGATATGGTTGAGGATGGCAAGGTGAAGCTGGAGAAGGTAGAAACTTTGGTGAATGTTGTTGATGCATTAACTAAGCCTATGAGCACAGAGAAGTTTAGATGGTGTTCAGAGTCTATGGGCCTCTCAGCCCCTAGCAATTAAGTCCATGATATTTTGGATCCCTTGACTCTAGCAAGGTGTTCGACAAGTGGGAGAATGTTGAGAAACATGTCTCAACCTTGCATTTTGTTTCAAATAAGTCCAATATTTTTGTTGGTAGTTTTCCACATGTTTATGCATTGGAAAATGGTTAGTGATTTGTCAAAAATGAGTCTTGTCCATAGTAGAATATAGGTGGGCCATTTTTAGAGCCTTAATGACTCATTTTGTGACTTTTATAAGGGTCTAAACTAGGGGACAAAATTATGGACGGGATTACTATTTTAACTTGGTTATTTTTCTATGTTGGAAATGTAAATGTCAAAAAAGGGCAACATGTGGCATGGTGGTTAAGCCCATGGTTTTGTAAAACCACAAGTGGTTTCTAGGTTGTAAATAACTATATAAGGAGGGCTTGGGGAGGAGTTTGTATTATGGAGTTTTGTTTGCAAGGCTGGGTGCTAGAAGGATGCTAGTGGTGTCTCTCCAAGCTTGAGTTGAGGTGATGCTCTTGTAAGAAATTGCATTGCAAGTGTATTGTAATCTTCTTTGATTTGATAATACATTATGTAGGTTTTAGAGTGTGGGGTTTTTCTCCCATAAGGGTTTTCCCCATGATAATCACAGTGTTATGTGTTTATGGTTATTTCATTTATACTTTTGAATGTGTTTCTTTGAATCGTTGTAATTCTTTAAGTTGAAATTTGTATAATCATCCTCTCAAGATTAGCATAGGAAGCGTTTCCGCACACCTTTGCTTCCTTACATATCAGTCATTTCATCGAAATGAAGGCCAATATAGAGAGAAAGTTCACCCACATTTATGTGGGGTCTAGGAGATTTGTCATTTGGGATGCTTATAAAAATAATAGTTAAATGTTGGTCAAGATAGATTTATATTTTAATATATAAGAATTTATAAATGTATATAAAAAAATGTTAATAAGACTTTTTATACACACCTAAACATATGTTTTGTTACACTAAATGAAGGATTACTCCACTCAATAGTCATACATAGCATAACAAAATGTATAACTTAAAAAATCACAAGTAACTTGCCTTCTATTTTCAATAAAATGAAATAAAAATCATCAATTACAAAATATTAGTTACCTAAGGTTTATGATTCTATAAGGTGGAGCTATAAGATATTTTTCTACACCTGTTAGCTACTACTCTTTATCTTTGAAGAGAATAACTCAAATGCAAATGAATAACCTGTAGCCCAAACCTCCATTTCTATAAATTTATTGTGCCTCTTCTAAATCTCACTCCCCTTCCTAGGGACGAACGCATGGATATCTAGAATTTTGTAACACATACACAATAGATGACTCTTCAACTCCCTGTGGAGG
This sequence comes from Thuja plicata, assembly GCA_018584345.1. NCBI lineage: Eukaryota > Viridiplantae > Streptophyta > Pinopsida > Cupressales > Cupressaceae > Thuja > Thuja plicata. Next base: position 457,810 of record MU224512.1, read on the forward strand.
TTTCTCTTCAATTTCCCGAAGTGGACACCTTAAGATATATCTTTTCAATTTTCTATGTAACTACCTAATATATATGAATGCATGACTCTTTCCCTTCTTCAAATAGACCCCAAGATGGGGATTTTCTTTATGTTAGCATTATAAATGATAGAAATATATGTCCATGCATGAATATCACAATTCTCTTTAAACATATGCATAAAATACTAAATAATTTCAATCCCACTATGTCCCCTTTGACACTTTCCTAGGTAGATGGAGACCTATAGATACTTGCATTTATTTTTTATTTATGTCTATAGTAATATATACTATGAGATATATACTATGTCCCCTTTGACAATAGTTTTTGATTCTTTGGGATTGCTTACGCTTCTAAATGATCTTGCATCAAAAAGCATAAGTACATTCATTAACAAGTAAAATAAATATTTTTGTGTCATATAAAATATTTAAACTATTGAATATAAGTGTGTAATTTATTAATAGGGTGCTTATTTGAACAAGTATTAATGTCACAATGAATTCTACAACTCTTACGTGTACAATTATAAAAGTGACAATATTTTTCCATTGAAATACTTTATTTAATAATTATCTCTATGGAAAATATAAAAGGTGAGGATAATAAATACATTGTCTCTTCCAATTAATGTGAAAAAATTTGAAGAAGAAATTATGATCATTTCATGATGGATGTTTTTTTTTTAAATAATAATATTTTTCTCTTTTCAAGAAACAAATAGTTTTGTATTCAACTATTGGTCCAATGGTATGAGATATAAAGACTAGAGATAACAAGATTAAGATTATCAAGAGATAATAAGATCACTTAGGTTTTATATAGCTTATATTTTAAAGAAGAAAGTAGTTTTTCTTTGTTAGGAAATTTTATATTTTTGTTTAACTACTAATAATATAATGATTAATTTTTTTGTCAAACCTTAAAAGTCAATTTCAGGACACTTGTTGTTGAACACGCTAATGAGGCAATTTACATGATGATTCACAGCAGCAAACCTCGGTTGTAGTTAGATCAGAAGCCAATCCATCTTTTTAAAAAAAATTAAGGCCATAAATTATTCATGTAAATACTTTGTGATTGCAAAGTTATCCCTCACAGCTATTGTCCCTTTCCCCAAATGTAATAAAAATTTGGTCAACCAATTTAAACTTATTTGATGATGTCTATTGTCAATTAAAAACTGTTAAATAGTTAGTTATCAATTTGTAGCACACCTTTACTAAATTTCATAGAGTTCATCTTGGGAAATAGAATGCAATACACACGTGCTTCAATAATGACAAATGAAATTAGGTAAATTTTATATTGTTCGTCTTTCATTAAATTTAATATTTATATAATAAATACTGTAGTTTTTTTTAATAATATTGATGTCCTTCAAATTAAATTAGTTTTTTTAAGATAACGACATTCAAATAAATATATTAAATTTAAATCATTGGGTGATTAATTTTTACAACCAATAAACTTTACACTAATTATTGAAAAAATGTATCAAAATAAAAATTTATGCATAACGATTGAATCATGACTAGATGTGCTCTAGGGAAGTATCTTGTCTCATATATAGCAAGGTGACATTCCATGGAAACATCTCATTATGTTGACATGAAATAGAATCTCTTGCCTTACAATTTCTTGTGATTCAATTGTGTGTATCATATTTCATTCTAAGAAGAGGCTATCATAGATGTATTTATCATATTATCTTAGAAAAATCATCTTATTTTATATATTTATTTTGTTGGGGCTAAACTAATATCCAAAGTAATCAATTTCCTAAATCATGTGTGCCTATCATAAAATATAATTTGTAGTTATCACATGTTGCCCTATCCTATGGAAATTTAGTATATCACAACTTGCTACCTATACTGGTACAATCTAACAATCTTTAAATCTCAATAATCACTCTCATGCAGTTTGTATCTAATTTCTAATTGTGTAATAATTCTTGTAGCTAAATTTTTACTTTTTTCATCTGACATGTTCATATGATACAACTTAGCACCATCATACAAATCTTCATGTCTCTTCTCTAGGGGAAACTCCACATGGATAGAAGATTCATATTCCCCTATACATCTTGGTATATTATTTTCTTACTCTTTTCCTCTTTCTACTTTAGCTAAATCATATCACTTATGATATTCTCACTAAAGTAAGGGGAAAATCTTACATTTCAAATTGAACATTTTTCAATTCCATATCACATGGTGTGTTTGCTTTATGTGAAATAGATTCATCACCTAATATTCCACTTCATCTACCTACCTTTTAACCCATTTTTATAGGTTCCTCACCATGTGGGATATTATATTTATAGATTTTTCTGTGCAATGCACATTCATCTGAGATGAATATTCAGGCTAAAGATATCCATTATGGCATTATACCTACTTATTATGGCAGTATTCTACCTTTCTTGTATGACCCACCAATGTTAGAATGCCCTTTTACTTCCTTTACCTTTCTTGTTGGCTACATTTTGTGTCTTCTTGGGTATTCTTATGCATTGTCTCCCTCTCCAAGTTTCTCAAGGTCTATTATTTTGATTTAGTCTTCATGTTTCTCATTTCTCCACATTTTGCTTATCACACCATCACCACCACTAAAGATTTATTTGTATGAAGGGTCCAATATTGTATTCAATATAGAAACCTACAACTTTTTTGGTGTTGAAGGACAGTTCCTTCCATCTTACATGTAATTAATTTACCCATCTCTAATACAACATATCATTCATTTTGCTTCTTTATTCATTCATTTATTACAATTTTTATTGAGATATCTATATTGGTTGTCCATTGAGGTAGAAAAACCAAAATGGGGGAGATATAATGCATATTAAAATGGAAGTTTCACCCATTCATGGTTCATTATAGGAATTAATTATTGTATGAATTTTCCTAAGGAAATAACCAAGATCTAGAAGTCCAATGAATAACACAAACAAGATAGATAAGATGGACAAAAATTAACTTGGTTCTCATACATTTGATCAAATGGATCAATAATAATTAATGAGTACAATCTAGGAATGCCTTCTTAAATAAACAAGGAAATAAGATATGCTAAGGAGAAGATAACCTATCACCAATACAAGGTGTAATCACATGTCTATCAAAGGTGGATCATCATCTATTGTACAATGAATTATATGCAACATGTGGAGAATGATAATGTGATTAGAGCACTAAAGGTGGATATCACGCATAAAATGGGATGTGATAACAACTATCACCACCTAAACTGAATTTTATCCAACATCATGTAGAAAATAAAGATTCAAAATCCTAAGTGGCTCATGCATACACTAATACATAATAGGTATTATCCTAGAAGTATGCTTAAGTAAAGTGTAAATAAGAACAATAAATTACACCAACACCACCCCTTAAGTGCAACTTAGGGGAATGCACTTAAGCTCACAATTCTAGATGACAATACAAGATGGGTGGCTGGATAAACAATTGTCTCAGAAACCCATAGCATTGGACTGCTTATTTTAGGATTGGACACCCTAAATGGTTTCTAATTAGATCATTCAGTTTCATTTAATTATCAACCAGGGACATAAACTTGGAATGACATCTGCAAATTATATGCTTCAAGCTCTTTTAATCCTCATGACTAATTATATAAAATTTAAATGCATTGGGCTTCAGGAAATCTATGCTAACACAAGAAAATGAATTTAATCTAGGAAAACAAGTAATCACAGATAGGAATTATTCTATCCACCTATCCTGCAGGAACAGTCTACTAGTTCTATTACTAGTGGTTGTAGGAGTAACATAGTTCTACTTCACTCCTAAATAAGCATGGAAATGATTCCTACTCTAACAAAGTAATTCACTCACGAAGTGGGCCCCTTTAGATGAGTAAATAGAAATGCAATAAAGATAAAAGGATTGAACTCAAACTATGCATTCTATTCATTCATGGAAAATAAATACCCTTGGATAGATAAAATAGTATTACTATTACAAAAGATTCTATTCAGAAAAATTGACTAACTCCCAAGAGTTACAACAATCGTCTTATTTAAACGAAAAATATAAGTTCTACTCTGTAAATCTAACATCACTCCATTAATGAGGATCATTATAGATATGTTAATGTCTTATAATAGAAATAGCAGTAATTAAGAATAAGTCCTCCCAGAACATAGTGTGTTGTGGGTCCTAGATCCACGCGCTACATTTAATAGAAAATTGTATCGACTTGTTCCTGATGTGAAGAGCTTGTAGAAACACCTTAACTTGCTAAAGTGCTTACTTGACTTCTTCAACATGAAGGGATCTTGTAGCAATATATGGTTTTGACTTCTTTAGCACGATTATGCTGATCCTTAAATATGCAATGACTGATCCTTGAAAAATGATTAATGCATACACAACCTTTGATACATACATATTCACATCATTAATATTAGGAAGAAAGTGTTAAGTTCTAATTAATACTCTTGCAAGGCATATGGCTACAAGAAGGAAACTACCCAAAAGAATAGCATAGGAAAATGATCGTTCATTAGCATATATAATTACTGTATTGTGTCATTTCTATCCATGAGTTTTAAGCAAATATACCATGTTCTTCTATCATCCATTTTCAGACTTTATGTCTTTACACATAAAATATACATATAAAACCATAAGTCCATGTATCTATTTAGAAAATAAACTATTTGAAGAGAAATACAAAGCACTTAGAAAGATGGTAATTTAAGAGGCTCATCATTCCCCCCAACTATCCTATTGCTAGTCTCCAAGAATCATAAAGTTACAGATCCTTACTCTCAGCCTCAGGTCACTAGCAGTCTTCTCCCCTGACTCATCGTCAATGTAGCTTAAGTATCCATGATTCTCCCTGAGCCTTTCCCATCTTTGAACTTCAATGGCCATCTATTGATCTTTGACATTTTCATTCATTGTTAGTAATGGCTACAGGACAATAGGTGGTTGGAATATTAATGGAAAATAATAATTAAGAATTGTATTTCCCATAATGATGTACCATGGAGATCATCTAGTAGCAAGAGTTAGGTTTTGTGGAGAATGGGGTGCTCTAACTGTCAGGTCATTGGACATCCTTATCCATCTCTACCTACAAGAAGTGATTACATCCACAATATCATGCGATGAGTGGTCATACCAATCTATATAGGCTTTCTCTCTAACTGGGTAAAATTTTTTGGCTCCACTTAGATTCATAGTGACTGAAAGCCAACCAAGAAAAGTTTGTCTAAAATGTTGAACTTTAAGTCTCATAAGAGAGGGTGTCTCCATTTCACTATTTCTATAAGGTAAAGCTCGATGTTCCTTACTTATTTCATTGTGTATCCAAGACATTACTGCTATCAATTGGACATCCCCCACATAAAGGAGTGAATTTGAGTCCCTTTCATCTGGCATAGCAAGATTATGCAAATATAATTCACACAATAAATTCTTTAAAGACATAGGATCTGATTGAAACACATCATAAAACTCATGGGGTTTTGAAATAGAGGAATTTAGTCCTTCTAAAACCCTTGTTAACTTAAAATTAATGAATTGTTCCTTAAGAAATAGAGCATATACTGGTGATGCTGATCTACATGTCATAACCTCTAGAATTAATTCAATTATCTGATCAACCCTTCTTTTCAACACTTCAACTTGATCTATTTTATGGTCCAATTGATGAGATTTCTCATCAATGGTTTGTTTTGATTTTTCTTTCTCTAACTCCCACTCTCACCTTTCCCATAACAATTGCTCATACAAACTCAACCCTGTAGTTAGAGGTGTAGATAGGTCCAATGGTGGCAAGGGTTCCTGATTAAAAATGTCAATCCATGTTGGTGCAAGATGAGGGGTTTTTATTATATTTTCTTGTCTGGAGGGCTTTCCTTTCCACACAAAAATATTTTTTACTACATTATCCCCTTGACAGGATTCATCTTCTCTAGCCAGTGTGTCCAACCCATCCATCGTAATTCTACCTAGCATCTCTTCAATAACATCCTTATTGAGTTCAGGGAATTCATCAAAAGCAAAAAAAATTGAATCATTAGGAATATCTTGTCTAACAGAGTTATCAACAAACTCCTCTACCTATTCATAATCTCCATCACTATTAGTGAGGATATAGTCAACATTAGGGTTAAATTCTACTTCTAAATTCTTATTATGGGAAACAGTGTCAGTGTCTGCATTTTCCTGAACCATTGTCTCAAAAGAGGTTCTAGATAGAGATTCAAAGGATTCTATATTAACAGTTTGAATAGGAGACTCAACATCCTTGTTGATTTTTGTGGAAATCCTTGCACTTCTTCTAGCATGGGCTTTGGAAGAGAATGGAGGGTTCTTGTATTTTCTCCTTCTGGTAGACACTTCCTCCGTAGCTTCTACATGAGGTTTTTTTGGTTTTTCTTCCTCATGTGAGGAAAAGGTTTTGTTGGCTTTTTCACTATCATTCTTATTGCTGGTCTGCTTCCCTAGAATTACTTCTTCTATTTCCAGTGTTTTTTCATTGTCTTTCTTGGAGGTAGACCTAGTTTTTACAAAAGGCAGGTTTCAAGAATAACATCATCTTTCTTGCTTTTAATTTTCTTCCTACTGGAAATAGGAGTACCAATGTCAGAAGCTCTCTTCCTAGGAGGTTTAGGGTTAGAGGATGAAGCTTTAGGAATGGTTCATGTTCTTTAAATTATTTTACAAACCCCTGTTACTATTTTCTCCCTTCTACCTACACCCTGGCCTCTAGGGCCGACCATTCTAGGCTCCATTTCATCCATTTTTAAAAATTCATCCCAAGTTCCTACCATTTTCCTATTCAACTCTCTTTCCACAATTAATTTAGTTAAGCAATGATGAGAAACTGACCGATCTTTTCCTGACTGAACCAAAGAAGCTTGTTTCTTCACAATATTAAATAAAAAGTTAGGTAAATTTATCGATTTGTTGTCATGGCGGAGATTGCTCAGGATTTTGAAATGTAGATCATGTAGATATTTGTAGCACCCTTCGCAGGTAAAATATTTTATGATAAACAAAACTGGCTAGATATAATCAAAGGGCAATGATATCCTTAAAGTGCCTTGCTTTTTGTCAATTCCTAACTATGGATCACCATGCAAGGTGAATTGTGCCCTAGCTGAGCATAAATCAACGTCCTTAGTCCATTTCTCAACTTCTTGTGGCAACCCTATCACTTACACCACAATGTCTTCTGTGAACTCAATTCTCAATCCTTTCACCACTGCAAACCCATTTTGTAGAGTATTTAAAAATTATAGAGAAATTTCCTTGTCCAAACCATTGAGGCTCAGACAATAATTCAACCAACCTTTTCTTTGGAACATTTCACGACTAGATGCATCTCCTAGTAAAACTATGTGATCAGTTAGCTCATGTCTCTTAAGATCACCCCCCATTGTTATAGGAAGAATTTTTTTGCAGAAGCTTTCTACAGAAGCACTAAAATGGAAAATGTTATAGACTCAAAGTGTTGCAAATGAGAATAATGAACTGCAGAAGATTATTTACTCTAGGAAATTAAAAAAGTGTCTTAATTCATGATATTTCATAATTCCTTCACTCGTGTCAAGGCCTGCCACCCCGAACACAACATGAACATATCATCATAGATTAAAATCCAACTTTTAATATCTTTTAATTTCTTTCAATCATGATGATCCAATCATGGAATGATAGGCTGTTTCAAACATGACGATAGTCATCTCAAAAAGACAAGAAATGTATTTTCATCCCCTACATGCTAATGTTTAATTTTGAAAAATATGGAATATTCCCATCCCCCCAACTAATTTTAAGGCATGGGTCCCACCAAGCTAGGTCGTGCAAGAGTAAAAATTAAAATAACACGTAATCCTAACAAAAATGAAAAAAATAAAATATGAACAAAGGTATGTATTATGAACCTAGTAAGCATTGGAAGAAGGTTGTTCTGAAATATGACATCCTCTGATGGAGTGATGCAATGGTGTGGAAAAAATGGTAGAGAAAGGAGGTGAGGTGAAATGTTATTATGGAGAAATAATTTCACATGAAGTGAAACATTTATTATGGAATCTCTGATAGAAATAAAGGATTAGTGGAAATCTGGGTGGAATAACCAGATTCTTCTATTGCACGAGTGTTTTTTCCATCGTGTTGCTGGTGTGTGATAAAAATGTGTCACACTTCTATGAATCATTCCATCCAAGGTTACTCAAGAATGAGGCCTCAAATATCAATCCATATCTCTCTAGTGATGGAGTGCAAAGGTTTGAAATGGAGGCCCTCAGATTGACCTAGTTAATGCCTATGCAAGTACACCATGAAACGAGAGATTCAAATGCATGAAAATGAGATCTACTCTATATGATAACAATGCATGA
>MU224512.1:481018-539129 GCA_018584345.1 Thuja plicata
AATAATTGAATTAATTACAATTTGATCAAGGAAATTGATTTGAATTGAAAATATTGCAAAGCATTGATTTAGGAAATTGATAAAATGATAAAATGGGGCCCAAAGTCTAGGTGACCATTTTAGGGTGGATACAGCTGGAACTGTTGTAGGAAGTCTTCTCAACCCACTGGTTTGTGATAGATCTTGAGTCGATGACCGTTGACAAGCAATTTGAATCGTATGGGATCAATAGTAGACTACTGAACTGCTCCATTTGCAAACACTAAAACTATCTCATAAGGTCATACCCACCATGTCAAAACTTTACCTGGGTTATGCTGGTAGTGTGAGTCATATAGAAGGGCCCAATTACCAATTGAAAATTTATTTTTGTTGATGAACCCGTCATGCAACTTCTTCCTCTGCTTCTGAATCTATTCAGTATTGTGAAGTGTAGATTTCCGATACTCATTCAGTCCATTCAGCTACAATATTTGTTCCTCCTGTTCCCTAGTAAGGTCAATTTCTAATTCCAATGTCATCATGAGAGTATTGTGTTGAAACTTGATAGGCATAGATGGATATTTTCCATAAACTGGTTCAACAAGGGTAAAAATAGTTGTTGTTTTCCATGTTGTTCGGTAAGCCCCACGAAGGCAAGTAGCCCAGTCCATCTGGTGAACAACAACTATTTTGGTTAGGATTTATTCAATTTCCATTTTTGCTATCTCTATCTATCCATTGGCCTAGGGATTATATGGTGAAGATTTTCCATGTCTCACTGTGTATTCCTGCAACAATTCAGTGATAAGATTAGAAGTAAACTATGCACCTTGATCTGTTACTATGTCACGAGGTACTCGAAACCTGATAGATATATATTCATATAGAAATTCTACCACTCGCTAAAAAGTAGCAGGTGCATTGAACAATCCAACTGGTAAGACCAAATAAGAAAATGTTCCCCAAGGATAGGTGAATGTTTTTTATCTTTATTTATTGGTGATATATGGATTTGGTTATATTCACTAAAACCATCTAGAAATGAGAAATAAGTTTTACTAGCGAGGTTGTCAAGTACTTGGTCAATGAAAGGTAATGGAAAGTGATCTTTTTTAATGTCTTTTTTAAGCTCTCTATATTCCACACAAACTCTCCATTTCCCCCTTTCTTTGGAAAAATCACTAAAGGAGAAATCTACTAGCTCTCAGAAATAGGATATATAAAACCAGCACTAAGGATTTTTTGTAACTCAGTCTTCACTATATCTCTCAGAGAAGGGTTAATTCTTCTCTAGGTTTGTCTAATTGGTCTAGACAAAGGACTTATGTAAATCATATGGGTACAAAGCTTATGGTCTAACCCCTTTATATCGGTATAGTCCCATGAAAAGGCTTTCTTAATTTCTTTCAAGTTGGTGAAGACTGGTCATTTGAGATGTTGTGAGGTTCTTATTTACATTCAACTCTTTGTCTAAGGAAATTTCTACCTTTTTGTACTTTATCCAGCATCATAATTTCTACAAATGAGGGTGACTTTATCTCATGTGGTAACAAGGTATGAAGGTAATTAGATGCTACAGGAAGCTTAGGTGATGTTTTCTTGGGTAGTATGTTTTGGAGGGAATAGTTAGGGACATGACAAGATGATGTGTTAGAGTCATACTGATTGGTGAGAATTGTCACTAGTATGTCATATTCCTCTTGTGAGACCATAAATGGATCTCTTCCAATAACCATTAGTTATTGCACTAAATTTTCTTTAAGGGAAGCATCACCTACATTTGGTCAAGTTCAACTTGGGGTTTGGCTGGAGAATACAGAGTTAGTTTCTTGGTAATTATCCCATCAAATATTGTCATTTTTCTTGAGAAACATGCAATGCAAGCATCTAATATGGCCAACCAAGATCTTCCTAATATTAATGGATATCTTCCTAGAATGGATTTGGGGGATAGGACTATGAAATTTGAGGGGTAATCCAAGGAATCAAGTGTTATAATGATGTCTTCTACCATGTCATCCAACTTAACAGTGGAATTATCAGCTAACTGGAGTATTGTAGGTGTTTCCCTTAAACCAATGATGCTAATGCACAACAAAACTTTCCTATTCTTTAAATTGATGGATATTTCTAAATCAATCAAGATAATCTATATTTGTATACCATTGATATGAATAGTAACCACTATACTTTCTCGATTAGAGTATTTAGCCATTAAAACTTTATTTAACATAAGATCATAAAGTTTCCCAATGACATGGACAATGTCAAGGTCTTTCTTCTTTCTACAAGGTTGCTTGATACAGGCTTCCTTGATTTCCTTATTATAAATTGGAACTTCTTTGGGGGAATCCAATAAAGTAATTTGAATAGTCATTTGTTTAAGTTGGTCAATCAAATCAGATGTAATGGGATTTTTGTTTTGAGGGTGCTGATTGAAACAATCTCTATTGATAAGGCATATTTTTCAATACTAATGTAGATTGTGGAATAGGTGGAGCAACAGTGGTTTGGTTCTCAAGTATTCCCTTAGTATCAGCAACATCAGTTATTATAGGTTCCTTAGGTACAGGAAACGTAGTTCCTAATCTTAAGTGAATATCATTCACTTCTAGGGAATAAGTTTGTTTCTTATTATTAGGATTTGGAGTTGGTTGTGCTGGCAGTTGTGTTGGATTTTGAGGGTTATATTGGCTACAAGAGGTGGAGGCATAATATCTTATTGCTATGGTAGAGGCATAATAGCTTGGTACTGATTAGTCTAATTGGGTCCCCACTGAGGTTATTGTTGTCAGTTACCATGTGGTTTCATTGGTTATTTTGTTGTGGCTACTCATATTGGTTAAATTGTTGTTGGTATGGGTTAAATGGAGGTTGTTTTTGATAAGTTTGGTTATAATGTGGTTTTTATTTAGACCAATTATAATTCCAATTCTATCCTTGAGGGCTAGAATTTTGAGGGTTTTGATTTTTCCATTTTTCTACAATTACTATAACCAAAATTATTCAAGGGGCCTTGAGGCATACCTTGTCTTTGAGCCTATGGTCACCATTGTGCAGCATAGAAAACCTCTTCATTCTCCTCATCTATAGCATAAAATTTGGTGGGTATTGAATTAGTGTCCACAAATGTAACTTTTTTGCACTTATAGTTCCTTTTCCTTTCTCTATAGTGAGAGAATAATTCAGCCAACATAGCTTATGCATCTTCCTTCTTCCTTCTTGCTTGTATGTTGTCCAGTTGAGTGGCAACATCATTCATGATGTCCTGTTTGAAATCAGAAAAAAGATTGGACAAGTCCATCTTAGATACTACTGAACCATTGGAATTATGAGGTAAATCTCTAACTACTCTACCTTTCTTTATAGTATCCCTTCAATAGTTCAGACATATATTCTTTATCAAGAGAGAATGGGTTGTCCTGATACTCAGGTTCAGCAAAAAGGTCATTCAAATGTAGCGATCCTTGAGAGGATGAAGGTGAAGATATCTCTCCTTAGGCATCAACAAATGGATTTTCAAATGGTTATTATTCTTATTCACTCTCAACATTCAGGATTATAAATATCAAATGGATCAACCTTGAAACCCATAGCATTAGTAGCGCCAAAAATGGTTGGCTAAACAATTGTCTTAGAAACCCATAGCATTAGATTGCTTATTTTAGGTTGGACAACCTAAATGGTTCGTAATTATATCATTCAAATTCATTTAATTTTCGACCAAGGACGTAAACTTGGAATGGTATCTGCCAAGTATATGCTTCAAACTCTCTTAATCCTCATGACTAATCCTATTAAATTTAAATGCATTGAGCTTTAGGAAATCTATGATAACAAAATAAAATGATTTTACTCTACAAAAAAAAGTAATCACGGATAGGAATTACTCTATCCACCTATGTTCCAGGATCAGTCTACTATTTATGTTAATAGTGGCAGCAAGAACAACACCGTTCTACTTCACTTCTAAATAAGCATGGAAATGATTCCTTCTCTAAAAACATAATTCACTCACCAAGTGGGGCCCTTGGATGAGTGAATACAAACACAATCAAGATAAAAGGATTGAACTCAAACTATGCATTCTATTCATTCATAGAAAATAAATACAATTGGATAGATAAAACAGTATTACAGCTACAAAAGCTTCTATTCAAAAAAATGAACTAACTTCGAAGAGTTAAAATAGTCATCTTATTTAAAGGAAAACTATAAATACTCCCTAAATCTAAGATTACTACATTAATGAGGATCGTTACAAATACATAATGTCTTATAATAGAAATAAGAGTCATAAAGAATAAGTCCTTACAAAATATAGTGCATTGTGGGTCCTAGATCCACACACTTCATTTAACAGAAAACTGTATTGACTTATTCCTTATTTTAAGATCTTGTAGCGATACCTTAACTTTCTCAAGCACTTACTTGACTTCTTCAACACAAAGTCATCTTGTAGCAATGACTGGTTTTAACTTCTTCATCACCATTATGCTGATCCTTAAATATGCCATGACTGATCCCTGCAAAATGATTAATGTACACACAACCTTGGATACATACATATTCACATCATTAATATTATGAATAAAGAGTTAAGTTCTAATTAATACTCTTGCAGGGCATATGGCTACAAGAAGGAAACTACCCAAAAACATAACATAGGCAAAGGATCATTCATTAACATATATAATTACTGTATTCTATCATTTATGTCCATTAGTTTTAAGAAAATATATCATGTTCTTCTATCACCCATTTTTTTAGTTTATGTCTTTACACATATAAAATATACATATAAAACCACAAGTCCATGTATCTGCTTTGCAAATAAACTGTTTGAAAAGAAATAGAAAGCACTTAGAAAGATGGCCATGTAAGAGGCTCATCAATGGGTCTTGGCTACAAGGCCATGTTAGGTACCCATGTACAATATGCAAATATAATTGCAATTTAATATCTCATAAAATGATGAAAGAGACAAAACCTCATGGGAAAATCCACCCACCCCCAAAAACTAAAAAAGGAGAGAGAGAGAGAGAGAGAGAGAGAGAGAGAGAGAGAGAGAGAGAGAGAGAGAGAGAGAGAGAGAGAGAGATATGAATAAATAAGATAAATGTTAGTGAAGTATGATAAGGATAAAAATCCATATGGGGAAAAATTCCCCCCATTATAGAGAAGGTGACATAGCCGTGGTAAGAGAGTCTAAGAAAATTAACATTCTAACCTTGCAACAAGAGTTACAGGATAGAAATTCAAAGGTTCCAAGAAGTGAATACACAGATCTATAGTAGGAAACACACATGCAAATTTTCATTAACAACTAAAATAATTACAAAGATTTTAAATAGTACTTAACATACCCAGCTCAAATTCTAGGGACTTATTTCAAGAAACCTAATTATCCTTCCTAACCTATGACTACAAAATAGCCTCCTTCAAACCCTAGATTACCTCATTCAACCTTCAAAATAAGAACCAAGACCCAACTTAAATACACGATCATGACCTAATAACTCAACCTCAAGATTACCTTTCCCAAGAGAAATAACACGTGTTACTAATTAACTCCCATGCAACCTTTGATCTAAGATTTTTAACCAATGAATAAATCACAATGAGTGATCATACAAATAGGTCAGCCAAACATGTAGTCACATAGGAAAATGAGCCATAAGTACCACCGATCAAGGAAATCTAACCAACAATTCAAACACTAACGAGTTCATGAACATGAAGAACACATTCCAAGCACAACGAAACAATCCAGCATAACTTTGGGACAGATACTCCAGATGAATTTTGATCATAGGAAAAGCCTCCTAATGATATCTTTAACATAAATTAGTGACTGCAACCACCAAGGATCTATAGAATTTGACCATGGAAGGAACACAGCAAGCGGAGACCAGGAATTAAAAACTTAGATGTTTTTTCTGTTGATGCAAGATTTTAATGAACAAGATGATCATGCATCAAACACCCCTATTTATATGAAAAGTGAGCCTCTCACTTTGCTAATATGAAGGAAAAATTAATCGGTTTAACTGGTCTTTTCTTCCACTTAACAAGATATTCCTCATACTGCTTTCCTCTAGTGCTTCAACCAATTCTAGTATCCAAGATTTTTTCAACCTCCTCACTCTACTTCTTAGGACACTATAGTTCACTCTTTGATCCATCTCCCTCACTGATATCTGATTCATGATATTCATACAAGTGTTATATGTTGAATATACCTTATATGTCCATGTCCTCTGGTAACTCAAATTCATAAGAATCCCCTAAACCAAACTTTCTCAAGATCCTACAAGGTCCAAACTTCTTCATCTTCAACTCAATATAGGTACTGCCTGGAAATCAACCTTTTCTCAGGAAAACAATCTCTTCTTCATCAACTTCAAACTCCTTATGTTTCCTTTTCCTATCAGCTCTCTCCTTATACTTATCATTCATTCCTTCCAAATGTCTCTTACCTCTATCATGCAAATCCGTCATATGATCGGTAAATTGTTCTTCTTCAGAACTCCTCTTTTCTTCAACACTTGTTTCCCTCAATTCTATTACACCTTTAGGATGTAAACCATAAACAATCTCAAAAGGTATTCTCCTATTCACTAAATTATTATAAGAAAACTCAGCTTCTTCCAAAATGAAACACCAATTACCTACCTTCTCATCAGCTAAACATCTTAGTATATTACCCAAACTCCTATTAACAAATTCAGTCCGTCCATCAATATGTGGGTGAAATGTATAAATAAACTTAAATTAAATTTTAATATTCCTCCAAAGTGTCCTCAAAAAATATCCAAGAAATCTTTGTATCCCTATCTGAAAGTATGCTCTTAGGAAACCCATGCAATCAGACAATGTCCTTGAAAAAAAAATCAGCTATATGTACTTCATCTACTGTATTTTTACATGGAATAAAATGAGCCATCTTTAAAATGACATAGAAAATCTAAAATTATGACCATTTCCTTTTGTAAATTGACAAATACTTCACTTCTGAATGAAATTCCTAACATCCTTATGAATATATGGCCAATAATACTACTCCTTAATAACTACCACTTTCTTATCAATCCTCAAGTGCCCATCTAATCCTCCACAATTTTTCTCCTTAATAATAATATCCCTCATAGATCCTCTTGTTATACACAATCAAAATCATTTGAACAACAATCCATTCTATATGAAATAATGGACAATAAATAACTCTTATTGGTAACCAAAGGTTCCTTACAAGCTTTCCAAGGTTCAAAAAAATCAAGAACATCCTTATAAAAAGTCTTCAATTCATCAAATTCAACAACTATCACCTTCATCTTTTCAGTAAGATTCCTTCTTCTACTCAAAGAATCAATAACTTTGTTAGACTTACCACTCCTATTCTTCAACATAAATGAGTAAATTTGTAAGAATTCAACTCATCTCATATGTCTTTGATTCAACTTACTCTGACTATTTGAATATTCTAAAGCTTGATGATCACTATAAAACACAAACTCCTTAGGAAATAAGTAATGTCTCCACTTCATCAAAGCTTGAACAATAAAATAAAATTCTTAATCATAAAAAATACTTTATTCTTGAATCATTTAACTTTTCACTAAATTAAGCAATCAGTCTACCTTCTATTGGAATAGTCCCAAAGGATAACTGAGAGGGGGTGAATCAGTTATCAGCTATTTTAATTCTTTTCTTCTCTTAGATATAAATTAACATAAGAAAATGTACATTCAGATAACACAATAGAGAACACAACAATTTTGGTTACAGGGAAACCAAATAGGTAAAAACCCCGGTGGGAATTAGCACCCATAAAGAACTATACTTGAGTATAATTATCCCTGTAAGGAGATCTTGCAACCCTGTTATGAGCTGTTCTTTACAATGCAATAAGTACAAAGACCTGGTTAAAGGTTGGACCCTGTTAGGTGTCTTTTACAAGTAACTTTGTTAGGGGTGAGAACTCACTGTCCAAAAGATCACTGCTAAAATGGTGAAGGCTACAACCTTCAGTAGAATAGATATACACTATATCTGATAGATGAACTATTTGAGTAGACCTGCTATCTTGATCAGTTCTAATGAATTGTAATCTTCTTCTATTTCTTCACATAGTTCTTCAACTTATTCTGTCTGACTTTCTGCTCTTTTCTGTCTATTATTTTTCACTTCATTTTCACACTTAGCAAACCCAATTGAACTACTATATGTATCTTCACCAAGGATAAGGTCATGATGGTATCTGGGAAAACTTCATCAACTTGTTTTTCGGCTTAACTAACCATGGAATCAAAGTTAGAACTGCACAACTCAAACTGAATAAATGCAATGCTTCAAAAAGTCGGCTTCACCAATTTTACTCCAATATCATGATTCTATTAAAACATGCTTGGCACCTTTGTATTATCATCACTAACTCATAACTAAACATTAATACAAACACACATATCCCGAAGATAGTCTCAAATCAAGAAACACTGTATTTACATCGGCTCTAGATAGATAATCTTCAGACGCTATAACTTCCATAACTGATTAACATAGCTCATCTAAAACTTCATATCTGACTCATTGTGAATGCACATAGCATCTAGAACATGTATACACCATGGAAATAAATAGGCATAGCTCCAGAACATCTGTACCAATAATTTCATATAGAACACTATTGTATATTATATGTTGTCATCAATGACAAACATACAATCAATTATTTGCATAGAAGCAAATCTCCAACACCTTCTTCACTCAGTATTGCTCTAATTTATCTTCCACTAGTACCATGGTCTACTTTAAATACCTTACTAAAATATGGTAGTGCTAACAGAGGTTGTTCATTTACCTTTTTCTATTAAAAGTCAAAACTTCTTTGTGCTCCATGTATCCATTGGAATTCCTTCTTATCTCCCATCATTGTATCAGTCATAACATTGCAGACAAAACTAAAATTCCAAATCAACTTCCTACAAAACATTTCCAGGCCATGAAATGATCTTACCTCACTAACACTTTCCAAATCAGGCCATTCAAAATTTTCTCTAGTCTTCGTAGGATACATCTTCAATCCTTCGGCAAAAATTGAAAATCCAAGGTATACAAGCTCATTCTTCATAAAATTACACTTCCTCAAATTGACCAGCAACTTCTCCTTGCTTAACCTCTACAATACTTTCCTTACATGCAACAGGTCTTCCTCTTTTTTCCTATTGAAAATTAGAATGTCACCCAAATAAACTATGAAAAACTTACCTAGAAATTCCTTCAACACTTCGTTCATTGACCTCATGAAATTAATTGATGCATTGGACAAACCAAAAGGCATTACCACCCACTCATACAAACCTTCTTTAGTCTTAAAATAAGTCCTACAGTCATCACCTTCTCTTACTCTGATATGATGATAACCACTCTTCAACTCAGTCTTTGTGAAACACTTAGCTCCACTCAAACAATCCATTATGTCATCCATCCTGGGTAAAATAAATTGATATTAGATAGTAAACTTGTTTATTGCTATAGAATCTATACACATCATTCACTGCCCATCCTTCACAGGTGCCAATACTGTAGGTACTACACAAGGACTCAAACTTTAGTTGATTAACCCTTTCTATAACAACTCATGTATTTGTTTATTCAACTCTTCATTCTATGCTGGTGTCAATCAGTGAGATACTATATTTGGAAAAATAGCCACAGGAATTAGATCCATGTAATGACTAATACTCTGAACTGGTCAGTAACCATCAGACACATTATCTGAAATCACATCTACATACTCATCCAACCTGTCCTTGATCTCTTAAGTGTATTCACCACTCATATCTATATCTATAGTCCTCTTTGGGACAATAGAAAAACAAATATTCTCGTGTCTCATTCCCTCCAATAATTCCCTTCCATCAACCATGAAAATTATAGAAAAGGTACAAATTTCCCCTTTCAAAGTTTCCTCTCAAGGCATCAATCTTTATCTCATACCATTAGCCACAAAAGTATATGTATTTTTTCTCCTATCATGTATATCTTATCTATCATCCTATGAGGGTCTACCCAACAAAACATGACATACATGTATAGGCATTATATCATACAAGACTTTAACATGATATTTCCCTATTTTCAACTTAACCCAACATTGTTCACTTATCAACATGTTGTGATCATCTTTTATTTATGCAATTTCATAGGGTTTAGAATGTTTCAATCTATGTAACTGCAACTTGTCTACCATTTCCTCAGATTTTAAATTCTTATAATTTCCACTATAAACAAACATTTAACATACCTTACCACCAACAAGACATCTAATTCAGAATAGGTTGTTTCTTTCCCAAGACTCCTCCATATTTTCATCATGGTACAAGGTTCTCCTCATGATCAATGTCTCTCCCTTTTCATCTTGATTATTGTTAATTGATTCAAAATATCCCTCTTCCTCCATAATATTTTTTTGTCTATTGATATTAGTTATCCTTTAAGATCCACCTTAGTTACATTGACAGTCCCTATGACCTTCTCCACCACACTTGAAACAAGTTATCATAAACACTCTTTTATCATCTCTTTGGTAGCCCTCATTCTTATATCAAACCTTTGTAAGAATTCCTTTCAGGAGTCTTCTCCTCTGCCTTCCCTTTGGTAGAGTAACCAACCGATCTACCACCTCTGCCTCTATAGAATCTTCCACCTCTGCCTCTTTATATTTTTTCTTGTCTTCTATTAATTTTATCTTTGGCTTTTAGGGCATATCAGTAAACATCTTCCACATTCCCAATCTTAACCATACTAAGCTCCTCTTATGTTGACATCCTCAAACTCTTTATATGTCTTGCAACTCTCTCTACTTCATCCTCTTTAAATCCAAATCTAACATTTAACTTGTACAGCTCCTCAGTGTATTGTTTCACATTTATCTCCTTTTGTCTCAAATACTGCAATCTTCTGATCAAACTAACCTGATAATTAGAGAGTAGTAAATTTTCTTTCATCTTTCTCACCATCTTATCCAAAGATTTGATCTTCTCTTTACCCATACTCCATCTATCATTCTAAAAATGATCCCACCAAAGTGAAGCCTGGCCCCTTAACTTAGTACAAGCATACTTTACCTTCTTTTCTTCATCAGTACCTTCAAAATCAAAATAATTGTCCATAGTCATGATCCAATCCAACAACTCATCTGCATGCATTCAAACATCATAATCTAGTGGATTAAAATTTGGTCTTGTATTAAACCTAGTAAGATCCCTAATAATCCTTTCTTCTCCATGATCCACTTCAGGTTGTGTTCGGGCTTCTCCTTCAACTTGTTCTTCAATTTCTTCTTCAACATCACCTACTTCTTCAATATGTCGACCACTCCTTTGGTTTGTTTCAACCACTTCCAATTTGGTAGAAATCTATCTCAAAATTTTAACAAAATTAGGGTCTACACCTCTTCAACATCTAGCACCTCTCCTAGCCATCTTCAATGATTCCTCCGCAACAGGGGTCAGATCCTTATTTTACTACTCCACAACAAAGAAAATCATGAACCACACACTTAGGAGACAAGATCTATTCACCACAATTAAAAACCTTCACTCTAATACCACCTAACACATCCAAGGTAAGAGGGTCCAAGAAAATGAACAATCCAACCTTGCAACAAGAGTTACATGAAAGAAACTCAAATATTTCAAGAAGAAAATACATAGATCTAGAGTATGGAATACACATGAAACCTTTTCATTAACATGTAAAATAACTATGAATCTTTGCAACAATCATCAACATGCCCAAATCAAATGCTAGGGACTTATTACAAGAAACCTAATTATCCTTCCTAATATATGACTTTAAAACAACCTCCTTCAAACCCTAACTTGCGTCCTTCAACCTTAAAAATAAGAACCAAAACCCAACTTAAATACACGACCACTATGTGCTAAAAATGTGTCACACTTCTATGAGTCACTCCATCCAAGGTTGCTCAAGAATGAGGCCTCAAATATCAACTCATTGCTCCCTAGTCATGAAATGAAAAGGTTTTGATGGAGGCCCTCAGATTGACCTAGTTGTGCCCTTGCAAGTACACCCTGAAATGAGAGATTCAATGCATGAAAATGACAACTATTCTATATTATTGCAATGCAAGAAAAGAAATTAGTCTAAATGATAACAATGCATGATTATTCTATGAAAGGAAATATGAATTTAATCTCATATGAATCTAATCTACATGAATAGCCATGGATGAAAGAAGAAGAAGACAAGAAGATAGAGAAGTTGCAATATCCGAGCCAAAGTGCTCAAATTCTCCTCCAAAATTTCTCTCCAAACCTGCATCATAACAACACCTAAAAATTCTATATGAAAATGAGGAGAGATTTCCTTATAAAGAAAAGTGAACGGTTGAGATTAAGAGGCAAAAAGAAATAAGCAATGGTTGAGATTTTTATGTATTTAATTAAAAGAGGGGTTTTCTTTTAATTAAATAAATTAGAAGAATTTTATTTAATTAAATGGGAGGAATTTAATTTAATTAAATAAGATGAATTTTATTTAATTAAAAGGGAGATTAAATCTTTTAATTAAATAAAAATGATCAAACCTTAGGAAATATTGAAATAATTGAATTAATTACGATTTGATCAAGGAAATTGATTTAAATTGAAAATGTTGCAAATCATTGATTCACGAATTAGCTAAATTGATAAATTGAAGAATGGGGGCCCATAGTCTAGGTGACCATTTTAGGGTGCATACATTTTCCCCTCTTTGACTAATGTGTGACCATTCTGGGAACACATGCAGTCAAAGAATGTAGTTAAAGTGTGAGATTGATTTGGGATCACAAAATAACATAGACATCAACACTATTGTAAATAAGTAATTGACATCAGAACAAAGATAAGATGATTGCAAAAAAGATAAGGTCAATATCATTGTAAATAATTAATTGAGATGTCCGAGATAAGAATCTCAAGCAAGGTTTCCCCAAGGAGAACAAATGATAGATAGGATTGATAAAGCTTAAAATTGATAAATTTGATAGAGGAGAAACAAAAAATTGATAAATTTGATCAAATTGAACTAAAGATAAGGTTCTTGATGTAAGATGAAAGAAATAAGGATCAAAGAACCAAGGTAGATCATCAAGCATGAAATATTATGACCCAAAGTTGAATTAGAAGAAAAGAAGTGGGGTGAAAGATAATGGAAGATAGAAGTTTGGAAGAGGTGGAAATAAATGGAGAGAAGAAAGAGAATTTTCCTTAAGAGAGATAATGCCCCAAAATCAATCAACTGTGTAAGATAGAAAATTTTGATTGAGATCATGAAAGAAGATAAGGAAATAAAGATCAAACATGACCATAGTTGATTAAAAGTCCACAAGAAAGATGAAGGAAACCCCTCCCAAACTCATAATGCAGCCTAAAAATACAAATTACCATGAGGTCTAACAATGCAAGCTACATGAAAATGCAAATGTGTACTTGCAATAGAGCAACTGTAACATAGGTATTTGTGTTCATCATTCATTCGAGAATTTTAAGGAACTTATTTTTATCATTGGGCCATTATTAAAGGACATCGGAAAATTACACAATCATCACTAGTCACAAGTGCAACCATGAAGATATGAATGTGATTTATATCAGATTGGAATGTGGAAAGATTCTAACATAAGCATCAAATACATAAAGGTCAAGATGACTGTGATGTTATCTTACCCAATGTAATATAAAAAAACCATGCTTGCATCAAGGCATAGAGGCCAGGATGACCAAAAGAATGGTTGTGCAAAAATAGTGAATCATAAAGCAAGAAGCAAATAAAAACATGCCCCATACCCCAAGTCCTCTAGCTATGCATGATAGAGAGACTTATGAGACAAGGACACTCAATGAAAATCAATAACAATGAGTACACAAAGAAAAGATCATGACATGGCTCAAGCATTAAGTGTTGTGTTTAAAAATTTAAGTGTGTTAACTGATATTGAGTTCCGAGGATAAGGATCGAATGCTCGCAAGTAGGTAAAATCACATGAAAAAATAGGGTAAGACCAAACTGATAAGTGTTAAAAACACTTGATGTCAGGGGTTGTATTGAAAAATACAGTTGGGGTGGTGTTGAAAAAACTATTTGTGAGGCGTCCTAAAGACTAACGTATCCAAGAGACCAAAGCTAACATAGTTATGCCCCCTAGACAAAGACAAAGACCAATTCCAAACCAAGGCAACAAGGACAAGGTATGATGGAGAAAGTCTAAGTGTCGCAGACACGCGCTAAGAAATAAGGGTGCAAAGGCCTCAAGTAGCACCTGTTTTAGGGTTTTCACTGCTTGGATTTTATTACAATTTTTTCTCTTTCATTTTTTTCATTTTTTGTCTTCTTTTTTTTTCAGGACTTTTTTATAATTTTTTGAATTTTTGCTACCAAGGCGCCTATTTTTAGGTTTTCACCAAGGCTCTTTTTCTATTTTTTTTGAATTTTTGAATTTTTATTATTTTTTTTGTATTTTTGGAATATATAATATTTTTTTTGAAGATACATCAAAGCGCCTATTGCTAGGTTTTCACTAAGATGATCATTTTTTCAGGACATTTTCTAATTTTTAGAATTTTTGACAATATATCATTTTTTTGGATTTTTTCAGGATCAATAATTATGTACAAAGGATGCCCCCTGACAGAATGGGCATCATGGATAGAACTTCTTCTAGTGCAAGACATTGATAGGCTCAGGGAGTTGCTCTCCCTTTTTTGTAGACAATAAATAACCACCTATCCCAAAAGTTGATGTAATGATATAAGGTCCAAGCCAATTAGGTTCAAATTTGCCCTTTTGATCTCTATGCTGTTGATTCTTGGGATTTTCACGTAGGACAAGATCTCCTACTTAGAATTCTCTAGGGTGAACCTTTTTGTTGAAGGCTTTCGACATGCACTTTTGATAAACCCTTATATGGTCAAATGATGCTTTACGTTTCTCATCTAAAAGTTCTAACTCTTGAAGTCTCATGGCACGGTAGTCTTCATCTATAACTAGACCTTTGAGGGAAACTCTAAGTGACAAAATCTCAATGTCCAAAGGTAACACTGCTTCAGCACCATATGCAAGGGAAAAATTAGTAGCCCCAGTAGGAGTACAAATACTCATTCTATAGGCCCACAAAGATGGATTTATCTATAAGTGCCAATCTCTACTATTCTTACATACTGTTCTATGTAAGATTTTAAGAATGATTTTGTTTGATGCCTTTGGTTGACCATTTCCTTGCAGGAAGTAAATGGAGGACCAATGTTGTTTAATCTTGAATTTCTTGCAGAGTTGTTTAAGGTCCTTATTTTTTAACAGGCCTCTGTTGTTAGTGATAATCTCGGAAGGCACTCCATATCGATAGATAATATGGTTTAAAATGAATAGAGAAATTGTCTTTCCTGAGGCAACAGAAAGTGGGACAGCTTCTACTCATTTGGTGAAGTAATCAGTAGCACTGATAATAAACTTGTGTCCACCTGATGAGTTGGGATGATTCTACCCAACAAGATCAAAGGCCCGACACTGAAATGGCCAATGAGATATAGAAGGAATGAGATCCCTTCCTGGAGCATTTGTCAGGTTACCATGTTTTTGACACTTTTCACATGACTTTACAAAATCTACTGCATCAATCTGGATCGTAGGTAAATAGTACCCCACCCTAAGCAACCTTCGGGTCATGGCAAGACCATTGGAATGTCCCCCTGTAGATGCCCTCATGAATGTCAACTAATGCTTGATTGGATTATTCCTTTTCTAAGCATCTAAGAAGTGTTCCATCTAGACTCCTCCTATATAAATCACCAGCGATAAGGGAATGGTGAGAGGCATAATACCATCATGAAGGTATGAGTAAATTGCACCATAACAGGATGACTCATGACCAACAAGGGTACAAATGACATGGCTTTCTTGGGAGTGATAGATAGGGTTATGTAGCTCTTCCACCAAGAATTCAAATTTGGATTCATGTTTCTCTAACTGAAGGAGTGAAGCAAGTGTAGCCATAGCATCAGCTGCTTTGTTTTCTACTCTAGGGATTTGCTAAAATGTGACAAATGTGAAGTATTGTTTCAAGGAATCAACCATTTTCTTTTAAGGTGCCATTTTATCATGTTTTGTTTGATATTCATCATTAACTTGGTTGATTATCAGCTATGAATCCCCATAGATGTGTAGCTCTATGATTCTCCATTCTATGGGCATCTTAAGTCCATTGGTTAAAGCTTCATACTCAGCAATATTGTTTGTACATGGGAACAATAATTTGTAAGACTTAGGGATCATGTACCCATGAGGAGAAATAAAGAAAACACTAGCCCCTGAACTATTTCTGCATAAAGGATCCATCAAAGAACATCTTCCATGTTCTTTCAGTCATATACATGAGATGTTCATCTGGGAAGTCAACTTGAATAGGTGCATTATCTTGTATTGGGAAATCAACCAATTGATCTACTATGGCTTGTCCTTTGATCTCTTTATGCTCAATGTACTCTATTTCAAACTATGAAAGTATCATAATCCATTTAGCAATTCTACCCATGAGAGCAGCCTTACTTAGCAAATACTTGAGTGGATCTATTTTTGCTATGAGGTGTATAATGTGTGCAAGCATGTAATGTCACAACTTTTGGGAATCAAACACAACAACAAGGCAAGCTTTCTCAATGCTGGTGTAGTTAACCTCATATGAAACAAGAGTATGGCTAATGTAGTATATTGCTCTTTCTTTCCCATTTTCATCAAGTTGAGCTAGTAATGCCCCCAAGGAAGATTATGTTGCTGAAATGTATAGAATAAGTGGTTTCCTTGGGATAGGAGGCATTAAAATGAGAGGATTTTCCAAGTACTTCTTTATTTGATATATGCTCTTTTGACAATCCTCATTCCAAACACATTTGACTCCCTTATGTAAGTTCTTGTTGAAGGGCTGAGCTCTATCTGCCAATTGTGAAATAAATCTCCTTATAGATTGAAGACTCCTCATTGACTAATATTTGTAGGAGGTGGCATATCTATGATTGCTTGGAATTTTGTAGGGTCCACCTCTATTCCTTTTTCTAAAATGATGAATCCTAGTAGTTTTCCAGAGGTGACTTCAAATGCACACTTTTTAGGATTTAACCTTAGTTGAAATTGTTCCATATGATCTAGAATAACTTCTAAATCATCTAAGTGTGTGTCTCTTTGTTTAGACTTGGCCAAGGTTTCATCCACATAATCTTCCATGTTTTTATGCATCATGTCATGAAAAATGGTTGTCATAGCTCATTGATAGGTGGCTCCTACATTTTTAATCCAAAAGGCATAATGTTCCAACAATAGGTACCCCATTCACAAGTGAATGTAGTCTTGTCTAAATCTTCAAGAGCTATCTTAATCTAATTATAACCAGAAAAACCATCCAACAAGGAATAAATCTCATAACCCACAGTCATATTCACTATCATATCTATATTGGGGAGTGGAATGTCATCCTTTGGGCATGCTTTATCGAGGTCTCTAAAATTTGTGCAAACTTGAATGGATTTATCATGTTTGGAAACTGGTACAATGTTTGATATCCATTCAGCATAGGCAATAGCTCTTATGAATTTTGCACCAAGGAATTTCTCCAATTCTGCTTTGACTAGGAGAGCTATGTGAGGATGCATCTTTCTCAACTTTTGTTTAACTGGTTTGACATTTGGAGCTATGGACAAGTGATTCATAATAAGATTAATGTCTACTCGCATATATGAATAAGTCCATGCAAATTTGATTTTATTTTTCTATAAGAACTTAGTGTAAGCTTCTCTTTCTTGAGATGCAAGGACGCAACCAAGTGTACTATTTGTGTACCTTCATCTATACCCAAATTAACTGCTTGTGTTGGTTCAATAAGAATTGAAGATAAATATTGAAAATAGCTAGGGAGACAATCAAGTACCTCATCCTTAGGTGCCTCAGAGAGGTTTTCACCCTTGGATACATCATTTCTTTTTACTTTATTTGGTTCTGACACCACCACGCAGTGGTTTTCACCATCAGAACTCCTATTCTTTTGATTTTATTTTCTTTTTATCTTGTGACTAAGGTACTTGATGTCTAGCTCTATCATACTGCTAGTTGGTTCACTAGTGGAAGAGACTACAAGTTCAATGGTGTTTCGGTAATAGGTTATCTCATAATCATTTTGTAATGTTAAGAGCTTAGGTTCTTGATAGCATTGGGACCAATCAATGAGGGCGAGATGAACAAGAGGTAAGTCAATGACTGGTTCAAATTTATAAATTTGAATAATATTATCATTGGTGATCGAAGAGTCAGATTCCATCAAGTATCCCTCTAA
This sequence comes from Thuja plicata, assembly GCA_018584345.1. Lineage (NCBI taxonomy): Eukaryota > Viridiplantae > Streptophyta > Pinopsida > Cupressales > Cupressaceae > Thuja > Thuja plicata. Next base: position 499,386 of record MU224512.1, read on the forward strand.
GCTACCCAAATCAGGATTCATCCTAACAAGCGAAGAATAATCTGCTAAGGCAACACATGGTTCCAAAACCTCTAACCCTACACATGAATTGTTGGCTACCTTAGGTTGATAACTATAAGTATGTATAACATCAACATCTCTATCAACTATAGAGGACTCTGAAAAGGAGTGCCAGAACTTGTATTTGAACTATGACTAGGATGCTTACACCATGAAGATTTTGTACATCTTAATGTAGAAGGTCCAGTTTCATCAAAAGTAGCACTTTCTTTTTCCATTAAATGAACAAGATTCTTTTGTTGATGCTCTCTCAAAGGATCTTCTATATCTAATTCTTTTTCTAAAGTTGCAACTGATACATGAGTGAATGGAACATCAAAATCTCCCTAAAGGAGATTAGTGGATCGGACCCAATCTTCACACATGTCTTGTTGATTTATCAAATTAGGAACATATTCTGGTTCATCATCACTATTTGACACCTCAAAGATAGGATTAGTGTGCTTGTTGTAATTCTCAAATCCTAGGCCAACCGGCTTCTTGGACTTGCGTCCAAATTGAGCATGATCAAGAGGTTCAGATCTAGCATCCAAATTGTGATTAAGAGAGATGTATCCAAGATAACTCATCTATCTAAAAAAAGTATACCCTCTTCCATAAGCCTTAGGAGAGGGAGAGAAGTTCTCATTGTGCATATATTTTTCTTCTCTATAGATCTAGTCTCTAACAAATGTCTCCTCTTTTTCATCCTGAATAGGCACTGAGGACTCTACAAATGTGCCAAATAAAGTCAAAGCTAAAGAGGAAGGTTTCTTTTCTTGTGAAGGCTTTCCATAAGACCAAGATGAAACTGGTAATGTTGTGAGGGAGTTGAGTTGATACCCCCCATGCTAAGGTCTATCATTTTAAGCTTGTCTTTGCATTCAGCTAAAGTTGCGTCAAAATCTTTTGCTTCTCTATTAAGGGGAACATGAGTTCCTTCTAAAACTGAATTGATCAATAAAGTATTATCCCCAGGTATACAAATCTATATTCCATTATAGGGGAACTTAACACACTGATGGTATGTAGATGACACTGCTTGCATATCATGAATCCATGGTCTACCAAGTAAGATATTATATGCAAGGGGTCTAGCATCAACTATTTGAAATAAAATATCCTTTTGAATAGGTCCAATCCCAATAGGAAGGATGGCCAACCCCTTAGAACTTCTTACTTCCTCATCATAGGCTTTGATAGTAATCTTTTTTCTGGTATCTATAATTTCTTCAAAATAACCTAACTCTTTCAACAAACTGAATGAACAAATATTTAGCCCAGCACCCCCATCTATCAACACGCACCTAACACAAGTTCTGTAGATCATGACCTCAATATGGAGAGAAAGATTGTGTGGGTGGCTCAATTCTTTATCATCATCTTCTGAAAAATGTAAGGTAATGAGGTCTAGTAATGTGATTAACCATGTTCTAGAATTGATCAACGTCAAAATTGTTGGGGATGTTCACCATGTGCAAAACATCCTCAAGGATTTTCTTATGTCTCAGGGACAACTCTAAGAGATCAAAGATCAAAATCTGAGCTGGGGTTCTTTGTAACTGATCAACAAGATTGTAGTTTGACTTAGGATTGACAGCTAGTTTCAAGGTGACATGCTTGGATGCCACTTGCTTAGGGATACTGGATTGACTCGAATTGGGTCCTCTAATAACAACGTGAGCTTGGCTTTGTGTAATAGCATTAAGAGCTTGAGATGACACTCTAGGTTTTGGACCCCTTAGTACCACAACAGGCTCTTTATCAAAAATAGGAGGAGATTCTACATCTAGATCATAACCATAGGGATCTCTACCCCTCATCATATTGACATTTTCTTCCACAAATTCAAGCATGTTGATGGTATTCTCCACATCTGTGTAGGTATAATTCATCTCAGCTTTTCCATTCTTATCTTTAGAGGTTTCCCCCTTTTCATATTTGGGCAAAGGTTCTTTGAATGCATTATGATCGACGTTGGTGTTCAATCCATCTCTCGTAAGTTTTCCATTCTCAATGAGATCTTGAATGATATGCCAGAGTTTGTAGAAATGTTCAATGTCATGTGCAATACCATTGTAAAATAATCAAAAGGCCTTCTCATTCCACCAATGTGGCTTAACTTTAGGTATATGAAAACTCGCAGGATCTTGAGGATGTACAAGATTGTTAGCAATAAGTTTCTTTAAAATATCCTCATATGACTCACCAAGTTTTGCAAATTGACACCTTTCCTTCTTAGGCTTACCCTGGTAGCTTGGCTTACTCTCTTGTTGATTAGATTTATTGAGCTTCATGGCTTGAAAAACACTAGATAAGTGGAGCACATGTTGATCTTTAGGTTGGGAGGAATCCACGACTCCATCATTAACCACTTTTTTGTTCTTATTCTAATGTTGGTTCTTCCCTTTGTCCTTGTTAGAGTTGTTTTTGTTTTTACCATTGTTGTTGTTATTATGTCCATGTTTGGTCAAAATTCCTTGTCCTCTTAAAACATCTTCAATCCTACATGTGATTTCAACCATGGTGTCAAATGAATCAAAAACCATTTTCTTAACTTCATACCACAATTCAGGAACCAAATTGCTGACAAGGATGTCAATATTTTCATTGTCAGGAATGGTTCTAGAATAGCAAGTGCATTTTTGCCTCCACCTTTGCAAGAAAGTAACAAAGGATTCCCCTTGGTTCTACTTCAAGTTACATAACTCCAACACGGTGATCGATCTTGACAGATTGTATGCAAAGTGTTGAACAAATATTTGAACAAGCTCTTTAAAAATTTTAACGGGGGGAGTTATATTGGTGAACCATTTCATTGCTTGTCCCTTAATACTTCTTGGGAATAACCTCATGAGATAAGAGTAATCATTATGGAACTCAAAACTACTGGTATAAAACTGGCGCACATGATCATGGGGATCTCCATTCCCATAATATTTATCGTATTGAGGAATTTCAACCTTTCTAGGGAACTCTTTCATTTCAACACTCTTATCAAAAGGATTAGGAGAAATCAAGTCCAGTGAGAAATAATTCTTGGGTGCCAACATATTTTCCATCGTTCTCTGCATTTCTTTGATCACCTCATCTTGGGATGGACCTTGCTTCTTAATCTTTTTATCCACATCAAAATTTTAAGGGACACTAGCACCCTTGTTGATTAGGACCTCCAGGAAATTATCCTTGTTTTGATCCAAATATTTCTCCACATACTATTGAAAAAGTGGTTCTTGTTACATTTTCATAAAGTCCTGGGAGGTATGAGCATAGCTCGAGCTACTACCCCCATATTGTGAACCATAATGAGAACTTTGTGAAGGTGGCCTTAAGTTCCTAGGTGGGGTTTGTCTCCTATAATGATCATGTCTTGATGCCCTTCTTCCCCTAGGGATAGGAGATCATGATGGTGATCTTGAATGTCTTCTACTTTGTGGAGTCCTAGGAGGAGTAGATGAAGGAGAACTATTTCCACCACTAACATGCATATTATTGAATGGATCATTGAGTTGCCGAGCCAAGAGCCTATCTTGCTCTTCTTGAAAGGATTTCTTTTCCATTTCTACCAAAGTCTATCTCTCCATCTCTAGGTGTCTAATTTTTTCTTCCTTACAAGCTTTTTCATCTTGGAGAGCTTTCTTTTCATGCTCAATCCTCTTAATCCTTTCATTCATGTAACCTAAAGAGGTCTTGAGTTGTGAACTTGGTCTTGAATTTTGAAACAAGTTGTTGGTATAAGTTGTATTGACATGAGTGTCATAAAATTCATCTCCTTGGTTCTCATGTTGGGATAACTCATCTTCATAAGCATGTCTATTACCTCTCTCTCTCAGCCCTTTGGTGTGCATCTAGATATCTTGTTGAAATAACTAGTGAGGTCGGTCTATTGTTATGACAGGAACCACCAGATGAAATAGCATCTCTATTCTTCACAAATATATCATCGTAACATTTTTCCATGTCTTCCCTCTCTCTCTGAGTCATTGTGTAACTCATATCCATAGAAGAGTGAGAAGATACTAAGGGGGTACCCAAATCACTAAGGTGACTCTTGGAATCAAACCACAATTCTGAGTTGTTCCTAGGCGATTGATCAAATATGGGTGCTTTTCCCTTATGTTTTTGGCAAGTTTGTACTAAGGGTAATTGGTTAAAAACCACTTGAGGTCATTTTCCTTGATTTACTTGATATTTTGTTGTAACTAGCATGAAAGAAAAGGTACTAGCTGATAGGATGACCCTAAGAAATGTTGGTACCAAACTAGGATAGTAACGACATTAACTTGTGCAAAAAGAGGTGATAAGATAGAAAATTACAAGAGGCATAAGTCGGCACTGCCACAGAGGTGCCCAATAAATGAGTGAATACCCTAAAATATATGGATCAAGAGGATGATCTTACCCAAGTTATATTGATTGAAATTGAATATATAAAAAAGTGGTTGGACAAGAGAATACCAAAACTCTCCAAGTGTGTAATCAAAGAATCTAAAGGTTTATCTTTTCAACAAGGATGGTTTCTAGCTCACCAAGATCCAAGAAAGGTCACTTGTGAAATCAAAGATTGCTAATACAAGAGGTCAAAATTCAAGGATCCAAAGCATAAACAAGCTTCCAACAGTGGGGTAAGTAATCCAGTCTAACCCGGATCAACCAGGAAAAACTGGAAATGATAGGACAACAATCAAGCAAGCGGGTAGATGATAGCAAATAGCTCACTAGAAGATAGTTTCACATGATGAAAATATTTCTCGCATGAGGATTAGAATAGGAACCTGTGACAAAATGCATAGAGGCACATGAATAATGACCAGACTGGTGTGATAGGATAACAGTAAACTAACAGCAAGTTTGTAGAATATCATGCTAGGATTCTTAGAGAGCCACGTGAGAAAACACAATGAGCCGCACGAGGAAATAGTTTTCTTGCATGAGGGAAGGAAACAAAACTCAGTATTCATTTGTTTTAGTTGACCAACTAGATGCATTAACAGATTTTTATCATGAATCAGGCATGCAGAATAAAAATCAGGGAGTTCAAGCAATCGATGTCTTCAAACAATGAGAAAGGGACAAAGAAACCTTGCACATGAACATAGATAGTGTCATAGTATTTGTACTCGATAAATATTCTACTTGTGTATGTTCTCAAAATGTTTTCCAATCACACACATATCCCTAGAAAAGAAAATTTGGTTGCACTATGGTTCGTAGTAATGGCTTGACTCTGCAACTTTTCTAATCTCAAGTGGGTGAAATCCAATCCCAGCACACTGAGGTTTTGACACAGTCTGAGAATTTAATCAATCAGGAGCTACTGAGGAGATATGACAACCCACAAGAAACTACACCCGTGGAGATTTCTTCCACAAGTACATTTATATAGTCATTGTTGCTACCATGGAAAAAATGAATATTATCACTTGGGGTTCCATCCACGTGGTTTACCCAATAAAGGGAGTGTCCACTATAGTTAACCCTCTCTAACAAGGAAGACTCACAATATGAACCACATGGGGACTTAGTTTAGATTCAATGGTTCCAAGTTTATGATTCTCCCAAAAGGGAAAAGAGAATAATCCTCTAGCCTCTCCACCTCACCAAAACATAGCAAACAAGATTAATTGACCCACTAATTTTAAATCACCTCACCCAAGGTTTGTATATCAACAATAATGACCACCAATCTCAAGAGAGAAAGTGCCAATCAAAGTTGAAGACTAAACCAAGTTTGAAGTAATGACAAATCCTTCCCTACCTACAAGGGGATTTATCATCAAGAAGAGATTTTCATGTAAGACAAGCGAATGAATCCCACTCTCTCAAGATCACCACAAATAGTATTCATATGGCCTAATTACTACATGAAACATATATGCAAGAAAGCAAATCTAGGTTCAAAATTTTATAGCACCAATTGGAAATGTGATCTATTAAAGCAAGAAACACTCAAGCTAAAAACATGAGAGGTTCATTTTTATTTCCAAAATCCAAATGTTATAGATATTCAATAGAATACCTCAATTCCAAAGCAATGCGCTTAGTAGATTCTACCTTATTTTTTATTTTGTTGAGATTTTCCATGAAAGCAAGCCACAAACTCTCCAACAAGCAAGACAAGCAAACAAGAAAACAAGATATGCAATGTATATTCAAATTATGCAAAACCTAGGGTTAGCTCTAAAAATTGATTGTTAGGAGCAATAATAACCAGTAAATAATCTAAATGACAACTCACATCATGCATTGAACCATGTGAAAAATAAGTGCAAGCTAATTATTAAATGCCCTTTTAATTTTGATTTTTGACCTAGTCAACAAGATTGGACCTATGTGACATAAATTCGGATCCCAAGCCCTAAATGCAGAAAAGAGACCCCTATTAAAAAACAAAGAGATTTGCAAAAATGTCAAAATTTTAAAAAGATCTTTTCATTTGTGCCCTAGGGAGCCATTTTTCCAAAATAGACTAGTTTTCATAAATTGACCAAATGAGATATGATATTACATCCCCATTTAAAACACAAAGAATGGACCCCCTGTATAATTGAAACATATTTCCAAAAATTTAACAATTTCCAAAAAATATGTTGATTTGCTACAAAAATTAAGGTTTTATGAAAAATAAAGAAAAAATTATAACAAATTCAACATACATTGGAAAATTCTAAATTTTTTACTGAAGCGTCTCTGATATGTCGCCAACCTAAGAAAAAAATTCAGACCAAAAGTCCAAGATTTTTAGGAGATATGATCAAATCTTTGAAAATATAGGGTTTTCATCTCCAAGTAAATCTGCACAAGGGGGTTAGCTCTAAAAACAACAAAAACCAGCATGTAAAGGTGGGTTTTCCAATGGTGGGCACCAAAAATGTGTCACACTTCTATGAGTTATTCCATCCAAGGTTGCTCAAGAATGAGGCCTCAAATATCGACTTATAGCTCCCTAGTCATGGAGTGCAAATGTTTGTGATGGAGGCCCTCAGATTGACCTAGTTGTGCCCTTGCAAGTACACCATGAAATGAGAGATTCAATGCATGAAAATGAAAACTATTCTATTTTATTGCAATGCAAGAAAAGAAATTAGTCTAAATTATAACAATGCATGATTATTCCATGAAAGGAAATATGAATATAATCTAATATGAATCTAATCTACATGAATAGCCATGGATGCAAGAAGAAAAAGACAAGAAGATACAGAAGTTGCAATACTTAAGCCAAACTGCTCAAATTCTCCTCCAAAATAGCTCTCCAAACCTACAGCATAACAATACGTAAAAATTCTATATGAAAATGAGGAGAGATTTCCTTATAAAGAAAAGTGAACGGTTGAGATTAAGAGGCAAAAACAAATAAGCAATCTTGGAGATTAAATCTTGGTTGATCCATGTGCTCATTTAAAGTAGAAAACCCACCACTTAGAAAGATGTGAAGAAAAAGGAATTTTTATTTAATTTATTTCTTTTTTCATCAAAAGAAGAGCTTTAAGTGGGGATTTTTATTTATTTAATTAAAAGAGGGGTTTTCTTTTAATTAAATAAATTAGAAGAATTTTATTTAATTAAAAGGGAGATTAAATCTTTTAATTAAATAAAAATGATCAAACCTTAGGAAATATTGAAATAATTGAATTAATTACAACTTGATCAAGGAAATTGATTTAAATTGAAAATTTTGCAAATCATTGATTCAGGAATTTGATAAATTGATAAATTCAAGAACGGGGGCCCATAGTCTAGGAAACCATTTTAGGGTGCATACAACAACAACCTAATAGATCAGCCTCAAGATTACATTTCCCAAGAGAAACAAAACATGTTACCCACTAACTCCCAATCGGCGTCTGATCTAAGATCTTTAACCAATGAAAAAATACAAGGATCAATCATACAAATAGGTCATCCAAACACATAGTCACATAGGAAAATAAGCCATAAGCACCATTGATTAAGGAAATCTAACCAACAATTCAAACACTGACCGGTTCAAGAACATGAAGAACACATTATTAACATAGCCAAAGAATCCAACATAAATTTAGGCATGATACTCCAAATGATTTGTGATAATAGGAAAATCTTAATGATCTCTATAACAATGAATCAATGACTCCAACCACCAAGCATCTATAGAAATCGATCGTGATATGAGCACAAAAACCAGAGACTAGGAACAAAAAAACTTAGATATTTTTTTTGGTTCATGTAAGATTGCAATGAACCCAAGATGCTCTTACATTAGAAGGAGACAAATAGAGTACCCTCCCTTCAATGTAGAATGTACATCAATGATAGATAATTCAAGTTGAATGTAGAAGATAGTACATTAATATTGATAAATTTTCCTCCCCTAAGGAAGAAAAAATACCATAGGGGTATAAGAGATGGCCTCCCAATTTGTAGGAAGAAGCCTCAAGAAGTGTGGTGTGTCTGAAATTTTCTCAAGTGTCCTCATGTCGAGACTAAAGGTTATCCCTTCTAAGTTAGGCACGTACTAGTCCACTCTTCTAAAAAGGACAAGTCAGCATATAATGGATGTATAACATGTTCCAAAGACCCAAGTGTGTCCTATAATGATACAAAGATCTACTCCAACTATTATACATAAAGTTCTATAATCATTTGAACCTCAAAATATTCATCATGTGGAGAATGGTCAAGAGGATTAGAGTGATCCCTCACAAGAAATACAAAAGGATCATCCTCATAAAAGAGAAGTTGTATGTCATCAATAATATCTCTCATATTTTCAATACAGGTTTCCACAAAAAAAATTTCATTGTTTGTCAAGTAGTCATCCCCTGAAGCTATATCTAGAAGAAAAGGTGTACTAAGTTATACAGAATTGCATGGATCTATCGGTACAACGATGTATGAATGTGGAATTTTTTGATGATGTGACCTTTCCCTTTGACTATCTGAAGGATCTCCCACAAGTTAACCTACTGCATCAATATTCTTTCAATCCTAATGAGGTGTAGAAGATGAAGAAGAAGAAGAAGAAGAAGAAGAAGAAGAAGAAGAAGAAGAAGAAGAAGAAGAAGAAGAAGAAGAAGAAGAAGAAGAAGAAGAAGAAGAAGAAGAAGAAGAAGAAGAAGAATCCTCAACTATAAATAAACTAAGAAAAGGTGTGATTATGTGAGTCAAGATTGAGGACGAATCATCATCTGAGTCACTAACATCACTAACCACAATAGCTGAAGGAAGAGGAGTAGAGGTCAAGCTAGGAGAACTTTCCTCAAAGTGAGCATTCCTCTCAATGAATAAGTCAAGAGTCTCAGAATGTTTTTGATGACTGCAACTGGTTTGATCCTATTATTATTTTTGTTAGAGACATGATTTAATATATGTTTATCATTTATAGTTTCTCCAGAAATGCTTGTGGTGGTTTCCTATTTCTCTATCTAACTTAGTACAAAAATTTGGTACATTTTTTTAGGGGGAGTTTTATGAACTAATGTTGCTTATTAGAGTTATCCAGTTGTAGATCTTTTCCTGGACATTTTCCTTGATGAAAAAGGGGGATAAATATAATGAAGATGTTTATTACATTTGGGATAGTTAATATTAGTGGTGGTTATTTTCCATCAATGAGGAAGGGGGATATTGTTATAAATATATGTTTATTATCATGTGTTGTCATTGATGTCAAATATTGTGTCTTATATGTTTCAACTGAGCTTGATGATATTCCCTCAAGATTTGTACTCTAGATGATATTCCATATCTATGTTGAACCTTCATTACAGTAAAAGATAGGAATATAATAGTGGAAGACAAGAATGCTTCTTGTATGATGTTAAAATAGTGGAAGACAAGAATATGTCCTATGTTCACATGCATACAATGTTCTATTGTGGTCTTCTATTATATCCTTATTTTTGGATGAATATTGTATCCAAATGTATTTTTTATAATTGTGTTGTATTCTAGTTGACAAGTCTACAATAATAGTTACTTATCTTTTTTGAGTGTTTCTCTTCTGGAAATCAAGGTTGATGTTGTGTTGATACTCCTTTCAATGAAATCAATACTTGGTTTTGGTTGTGGTGTTCTCTGATTATTAGGTTTATGTTCCTCATGTGCTGGAGGTTGTATTCTCTTGATTTTCTAATCTTTATAATTTTTTTTGATCTACGAAATTTTTGTGGAAAATTTTTACATGGCATGCTAACATGCTTTCTAATATGGTATGTTGACATGGATTCCCATGTGGCATATATATATCACCATAGTGTGAAGATGGATGCTTATCATTGGTAGTTACTATTTTAATTTTATATGTTTGATTTATCCTTGGTTGATTTTCTAGTGATTGTGGATCTTTCATTGGGCTATGTGTAGTGTGGTCTTTGTCCATCTTTCTCCTGGTATGGATTGTGCTTTCAAGTTTAGATCTTGGTTCTACATTTATTTATTGTTGAAATATTATATTTAGGTCTACATCTTATACATAATGCTTATATCTTAGCTGGATGGCTTCATGCTATATGGGACCTATGTTTTTGACATTTATCACTTATCCATTTGGGTCCTTTTTCAGATGCTTCTTATAATGATCTTATTATTCCTTGACCAAAATGGAACTTATTTGTAATATCTATTTTGGTTTGGTCGACCTTATTTTAATCGCTAATGATTTATCTTGTATGTAAGGTATTGGTTTATTTCCAATTATATGCAAGGTATGCATCAAGCTTAGTGTGTGTACTGCTTCAACAATAAGTAGAATGCAGTGATAGTGCCAAAAAAGTAAAGACAATAATAAGTTTATTGCTAGTGAAGACAAAATTATGAAGAAAAGTTTCATTTGCACAAAAAAAAATTCATATCTACTTTGAAGGGGAATATGTACTTTGAAATAGTAAGTCTTGACTATTTGATTTGTTGTTCTAGCTTGCTACATTGGTAGTGAACCCTTTTATGCAATTTTTATGTTGTGAGCTCTTGTTTGTGTTGTAAGGCAATGAGCCTTTGTTATTCACATTCATTGTTGTATAGTCAGTGAGACTCTAATTGGTTTTCCTAAATAATGAGCTTTCAATCTTTTCTAATCAAACCATATAATTCAATGAATCATCTTTGTGAGCAAGTACTCGCCATGATTTTTCCTACTTTGGGTTTTTCCCATATAAATCTTGGGTTTTCCATATATAAATACTTGCATGTGTATGTACTGAATCTCATAAATCACAAGTTTACATCATCTTTAAATTTTAAATAGTTTACCATTAATAGGTGTGAAATAGTTTATTAAATACTTATTAAGGCCTTCCCTACAAACCTTCCTAGATAAGTTAGATGATGGTAGCCTTTTTAGGTATCAAATCCATTGGTTAAAAATATGTTCTTTATTCATAGATTGGTTCTACAACCAATGATTATATTATATGTAGGGTTCATGGTTTCACTAGTGAACCATTTTCACTTTCTTCCATAGTCCTAGATAGATTCCTAGCCTTGGAGGGTTTTAGATAGCTTTCTATGGTGGATGATACAATGGACATAGGAAGAAATAAAACTATTATTTATAAGCCACCAATTGCGTATGGAAGGATTTTTCAAAAAAATGGAAAGAAGTGTCACTATTATTTTAAAAATTGGCTCTTCTTGGCTTATTTTTGTTATATAACTTCTGAGACTTTGATCTGGATGGTTGCATCTCAAATATATCTAATCTTTTTATCCATAGGCCCAAACAATATGTGGAAATAAAAGTATTTCCCACCCATTGCCAAACTTTTTAATATATCTATATTATAGACAGGTTGGTTCCAGGCCTCCATGGTTGAGTTTCTACCAAGTAGTAGCCAAATATAACCCTATTCTAGGATGTCCCTAAAACTTTAAAAGGAATTGATAGATGATACTTTGACTGAAGAAAATACCATCACATTTTGGATATACAAGAAAGAAACCAATTAGGTGCACATTTCTTATAATGAAACAGATACCGATAGGATTTTGAGGATAAATGGGACAACAAACATCAAGAATCTTGTAGAGATTCCAAAAAGGAAGGCTTAATTTCTCCTCTCTCCATCCCTCCTAAAAGTATATAGGAACTGATTCATAGGTTTGGTAAACATGTAATATTAATGTCATGCCAAAGAAGTAAAGAGACCTACCATGACATAAGGACTCCATAATTTAAAGAAGCTATAAGAATTATCACAACATCAAAGCATATACATATTACATCAAGAAATGAAAAGGCACATGACATTTCACACCCCACCTAAGAAGAAATTATGAAAGGCTCATAATTTCAATGATAAATAAGTGGAGGAAGAGGATAACTAATAATCAAAAGAGAAAAATCAATCATTACTCGGCTGATAATACATCCGGTAAGTTTTTATCCTCCCCTCCTCTCTTCTTAGTCTTTATTTACTTCAAGTGCAGTGCCTAGATTTTCCCATGTCTAAAGTATATACAAACTGATTCCCTAGGAAAATTTTCCTGCACAACCTCTCAGTGATCTCTTTCCAAATGTGAAGATCATTCCCGTATTTTCCATAGAAAATCTAAGTTCACCAATGTCAACAGCCCCCAACACACTAGTTGAATCTGGACTAGTATCAATCCCATTAATTTCTTCCCCAAAAGTCTAATTTTTCAAACAATGAGATGTGTCCCATAGTATTATAGATATTCACTTAAATACCTCCAAGTACGCTAGAATAGTCAAATACTTGAAAATGAAGACCAAAGAAGATAACTAGCCAACTATAGCAACCCTTAGCTCCCTCTATGATAAAAAAGAGTAAATTGTTTACCCTTTTCTCTGAAGTACCAAATATACAAGGAAACACTTAGGGTTAGGTTCTCCTTAAAGAGTGTAATACACATGAAATTAGTGTTAACCTAAAGTTAGCATAGACACAAGATAGGTTTTTGATGACAGAGGAGTCCCAAAGGTAGCATTAGTTGTTTACTTAAAATTGACTTGGAAGATGGAAAAGAATGATAAAGACTTGTAGAATGAAAAAAATACCATTGATAAATTCAATTCTAGAGAAAAAGATTATGAGTTGGATTATGCAAGACTCCAAAAGGATCTTAAAGAAAAAACATCAAAGGAATTAGAGATAGAAAAGGATAAACTAGTTGAAGCATGTGTTGAGTTGGATAAACTCAAGCAAGTGGATAATAAAGAAAAAAATGATCTAACCAAGGGACTACATATCAAGGAGTGAGAAGTGGCTCAATTCAAGAACTCCCTAGAAGATGTCACCAAATGGCAACATGATAGATGATGTAGGAGAATCCTAGGGTAGTTGGCAATCCACTATCACCAAAAATATGTGGTATTTTGGATTTTCATTTTTAGTAGTAAGCTCAGTTGGAGACCTGAGATTCTTGTTCATTGGGTGGTAGTTCTCAGTAGGAAGATGTATTGGTTCACTGATGGACTTGATGAATAGGATTAGTGGTCCTTGTCTTAGTGGTGTTCACCTAGGTTGTGCCTCTCACCAAGGGGATTATATTTTGGTGTTCTAGATCACCGATGGGGTTATTCCAATTGTTTGGGCTTACCTACTGGTGCATTTAATTTAAGGATACGTTCCTCAACTTTTGATTGATTGTTGGATGTATGAGGACCTAAATATGATTTGGTTCTTTCTCCTAGGTAAATTTAATCATTGTTGCATCCAAATGATGAATAACACATTGGGTGTTGTGTTCTATAAGCCAACTATTTTTTAATAGATTTGTTTAATTATAAAGATTACTTGTGGCTATGTTGTATAAACGAAGGGTATCGGTAGATTAGTGGGGGACATAGTTAGAATCTAGAAAGCTTGAGTAGCTGATAGCTAGGTTAGCCTATGGGCTTGGGTAGATGTAATAGTAGATACAATTCTTTTTGTCTTTTTATTTGGCCGTAACCAAGAAGGCCTTAGAGCTCGACATGTTTCATGTAATTTTATGTTATGTATATTGTTGTTATATCTCTTTATGTTATGGTTTCCACTATGTTGTTTGTTGAATGTTGCAAGGTTTGGACAGACCATTCATGGATCCTCCATCCTTAATTGCGTCAGGTGGTTTTAGAGCCAACCAAGTTGATTTGGTTGGGTAAAGTTTGTGTTTCCTTTTTGGAGATCTATGTTCCTAAACTTGTGAAACTTGTCTGATTGTTTGTGCACGGTAGCAGGTTGTGATCTGGCTTGCGAATAGTTTGAAGATTGTCACAAGGAAGATAGTTGGGATTTGTTGCAGAGGTTTGTAGCTCTTGTTATCTCACTAGATGAATAGATTGTTTATCAAAGGTAGTTGAACTTAAGGTTTTGAATATGTCTCCTAGAAGACTAATCCCTAGGTTGATTTATTAGATGAAAGAGGAGTTACAAGATGAAATTTGTAATGAAATTACTGAATTGAGGAATGAAGTCATGGAAGGTATCAAAAATGTTTTGGGTGGATTACAGAGAGGTCCTAGAATAGATAATGGTTATAAATAAGTTGTTGATGACTTTGAGGTTGTTGGATCTAGTGGAAATGACATAGCCAATCAGATGAAGAGATCTGGTGAAGACAGAATAGATCAGTTACAGAGACGTAGTGCTCGGTTGAATGCAAGTTATCAGATGGAGGTTTCCAATTTATTACATACATTGAGACCCAAGGATCTGATTGATTGGGTGAAAGATTTAGAAGATTACTTTGAGCTGGAAGACGTTAGAGATCCGCTTAGACTAGTGTTAGCACAAAATAAGTTAAAGGGACAAGTTCCTTTATGGTGGAAGGAATTTTAGAGAGATAGAGAAGAAGAAGGTGAGGTCAAGATCAATTAGTGGAGGTTGATGGTGGAAAAACTAAAAGATAAGTTCATTCGTGCCAACTATGAACTTGAGTTGTTTAAGAAATTAAAAAATCTAAAGAAGAAGGAGATAATTGTGGAAGAATATACCAAGGAGTTCTACAAGTTGACTATTTGGTATGGACATAGAGAACTTTCTAAGGAACAGGTGGCTAGGTATAATAATGGTCTGAGATTCAATATCCATAATGAGATTGGTATGTTGAAGATTGAATCAGTTGAGGATGCTTACTAGTATGCCCAGAAGGCAGAAGATAAGCTGAAGAGAAGAAATCATGGTAAACCCCAAGGAAAAAACAAGCAAGAGTATTTGATAAAGGATAAACTGATAGTTGAGGATGAACCAAAACCTGTTGAACCAAGGAGAGGAACATGTAGAAGTAAACTCAGACAAACTTGTTGTAAGTATGGATAGTATGGACATACAAATTTTTAGTGTAAATATATTATCTTGGCTCATAAGGATCATGTTATTGTTAAGAATATGGCTGAACTTGAGGATGGTGGGAGTCTTGTCATTAGAAGTGTTGGAAATGAGTTGAGTAAATAAGAGGGGAGGGGTGGATCATTTACCACAAAAAAAAATCCAAGTCCCTTAGATGTATTAATCAAACTTATCACTCTGCTTGGTTAATAAAATATATTTTGTAGTTACTCAGTTGACAAAGCAATATTAAGATATTAAATGTGATTAACCTTTAGTGATTAAGTGTGGAAAAAAAAGCATAAAGAGAATAACATGTACCCAGATGACACCAAGATTTACCGTGGAAACCCAATTTGGGAAAACCACCAATTGCAACTAGTTACTATTTTTCACTCTTCTAAAGTGAGCCCTGTAAGGAGCCAACCCTATTAAAAGTTACAAAATACACTGTTAGGTGTGACCCTGTGAGAGGATTTAATCACCCTTTTAGGAGTGGCCTTGTTAGATGTCTTCAAACACTTGAATGTAGAAATACCACTTTGTGAGAGGATTTATGAAAGACTGGTAAGTCTACTCTGTCAAGAGATTTGGATCACTGTTACAATTGTTAGAGAGTAAAAATGAGATTGCCTGATTGAAAAAGCAACCATCTTTGCAGATTCAGATCTCTGTATTGGCTTTAACTAGATCCTCACTAATCAAATATTCTTTTGCAGCTTGGTCTGGATATTTTGTCTTTAATCATAATTCTATCTTATTTCATGTTTTCTATTCATATCAAAAACTCTTCTTATTTCTCTCATATTCAATCCAAACTTGACCTTGTTTATATACATATTATAGGCCTTGTCAGGTCGTCTTGACTGCCTTTCCAAATAAAGAATAAAACTTAAGTATGTCGGTTACAATTAAACAATTAAAGATAAAGTGTAAACTGCTATTAGTAGGCTGACACTAAATGCATAACTCAGTTAACACTATAATCCTCTGATGCCTGATCATTACTTGGTTGAAACTAAACTTACTCTATAGCCCGAGTGAACTCAGTTAAATATAGAACTTCCTTCATTAACCGACAGAGCTCAATTAATACAGAAAATCACTTTGGCTGATACTGGAGTCTTCTTCAATCCCCAAGAGAACTCGGCATACACTGACTATGCTCGGTTAGGTTTAAAAATTTGTGTAACATCACTACAATTATGTATACAATTGTGTAACATCAATGACAATGAAAAATTGAATAATTATCTTCAATAATCTCCCTCTTTGGCATTGATGGTAACACAATTGTAGACCTTATGGAAATACATGTTGTCAATTAGTGTCAAAACACTTATTCAGTAATACCTGGGTGATCAGTGTGACCTGAGTGATCAATTTTATCGAGTGATCAATGTGAGCCGAGTGACCAGCATCGCCTGAGTGCTTAGTATCGCCCGAGTGACCAGCATTGCCCAAGTATCATTTTATCACCTGAGTAGACTTCTGGACCCGAGTGATAGTATTAGGCCAACTTTTCATATATTTTTTATACCATTATGTCTAATGGAAGCTGAATTATGAATTTTTTTTTTTTGGATAAGATGTATATAAGACATTTTGTTTATCCAAAATGTATGAGAAGAGTATATAGAAGAATTATTTATGTGAATATGATATGGCATATTGATTAGAAGATTGCAGAAGAATAAAGCACATCAGAGACTCATCCATCATAGTTAGGTGATTAGTTACAAATCAAAGGATCTTATTCAGCAAATCAGAGTTTCCTAAGAAGATCATCTACTGGTTCATTCTAACAGGTGGATCAGAAAAATCCTCTAACCAGATAGACCTAATAGTCCTTTTGTAAATCTATTAACAAAGTGGCATTACTTATTGTATTGTATCAAATCCTTTAACAAGGTGGACCTAACAGTCCTTATTGTTCCTAATAGGGAAGTCCATCAGAAGTGGTCATTGTAAGCTCTAATAGGATAAATTTATAATGAAGTACTAAATCTTGTGGGTACCATCCCCACCCTAGTTTTACTTTCTATTTGGAATGTTTTTGGGTAACCAAATACTGTGTTATGTGCTATGAAAGATTATTTGTTTTCTATGCATGCAATCAGGTTACACAATCTAATTAAGGTTAAAGAAGGATAAGTTTTATTGGTTCTTGATTCACCACCCCCCCCGCCCCCTCTCAGTCACATTGCTTACAATATATTTCCAACAACTGGTATTAGAGCTAAAGGTTCTCTCTATAGAATTTTAACAACTTGAGAAAAGATCAGAGGTAATGTAAGTATGCAGACTGGAGAAAGCCATTGAGAATGAAAATATAGATCTAGAAATCACCATGGATCAAATCAAGAAACTCAAGGAGTAGCTCTCTGTTTCCATGAAAAGAAGAAAATATTTAGTAGTACAAATGAATGACAAGAATTATATAGAAGAAAGAATTCAATATTTTTGTAAAGATGGAAGTTTTGAAGAAGATGATGCATCCATTGAAGACTTTCTTACAAAGAATCAAAATCTACATGAGGAAGTCAGAAAGTTGAAAAGAGAACAAGAAGTTCATTCAATCATATTGTGTGAATTCATAGAATAAAAGAATCAAGAAGAAGATAACATAAATTTTTTACAAGATGATAAGAGATTTATGAGTACAAGATTAGATGAAAAATAAAATGAATTCCATCATTTGTCACTCCAGCAAGTAGATTTGGAAAATCAACTCAATAATACAAATCAAGAAGTTGTCAACCTAAGAACAGAAAAAGAAAGACTATAGAATGATCTCAATATTGAAAGGAAAAGAAATGAAATTATGATGAATTCACAAGGTAGTACATATCAGCCAATAGAAATCAGACATCATGGACAGTTTGGACTAGGTTACACTGAACAAGGTGAATCCTCGAAGCAAGGAGCTCAAAAGAACATGAAGCCTACTTGTAACCACTATGGTAAGTTAGGGCATACATCAAATAAATGTTGGAGCAATGGAAAATCAATTTTTAATGTCAAATGTTATGGTTGTAATAAACATGGACATAGAGCAAGTGAATGCACTAAAAAACCTAATTTTGAAGGAAAATGTTTCAAACGTAACAAACAAGGTCATAGATCCTCTGAGTGTAGAACTAAGAAATGGAACCCTGCTAAACAACTAGCTAAAGAATTTTTTTGTTAGGATTACAAAACATGGCACATATGTTTTCATTGTGGAGAGTATGGACACATTGGTGTAAATTGTAGAAAAAATCACCTCTAAAGAAGAAATCCTACTAAGAGATGTAATGTGTGTAATCAACTCAGTCATCTAGAAAAGAATTGCATGAATAGAGAAAAAGTGGATACTGGTTTTGAGAAAGGAAAAACAAAGGTCTTAGAAATCAAAACTTAGATGAAAAAACAACGAGTAAGGAAATCCTCAGAAAGTTCAGACCAAAACAATGAAGGATCAAATGGAACCCAAGATAGTGAGTTTGGTGGATCTACCATCACAGAATAGAGATGCAAGGAAATGATGAGAACCATGCATTCAAGCCATAATACATCATTTCTAGATATGCTATCAAGTCCAAATCCACATATTGATGCATTAGGACATAGTGTGGTGTTAACTGAGTCAGGATCGCAGTTACACCCGAGCTACTCTAGCTTAACCAAGCTGAGTCGGGAAGTTAGTTTTCACCAAGCTTCCGAGTGATCTTGGGAGAACTAGTCAAGCTATGCCAGCTACTATGTATGGAGCATTTAATGAAATACTTAAACTATAAAATTCTTATAAATGATGAATCAAAAAGGTTATTATTTACAAATATTTTAGTTTGTAGAGAAATTCAGAGGACTTAACAATTCAGAGTGAATTTGTGTTTGAAAGTGAAGTTTGATCAATTTCCTCAAGTGATATGATATCCACATCCAGCAGAAAAGTTAAGAAAGGATTTGAGATGCTGGTGAGAAATGTTGTTTGTAACCCTCCAGAGTTTAAGCTTTATCTGGAAGTAGCATAGGAAATAGATCCATTGGGAGCACATTCCCTAATTCCTCCCAGTGTATTACTGGTTAATGACATTCAAAGCTTCTATCATTGTAACATCTAGGAGCTTCAAACAATTAAGATGAATTCAACTTATGATAAATTGTGCTTAGGCAGGAATCTGAAGCTCGAGCACTAGCATCTAGAGGTTAAAGGTTTAACCCACATCATGTACATGCCAAATAATTTCCAAATAAAATGGATTAGATTCATTCTCAGCCACGTTCATGATATGAAACTATGGTTGGAACAACCTTTAAATATCACATGGACAATGATACATCGAGTAACAAGGTATCCCATGCTCGATAAAGCTAAAGCTACCAAAACCCTAACAAAAGATAAGCTAGCTGAGTTAACTCTTGTCGAGTGGGAAGGTAGAAGCATGAGACTAAATGGATTTACTAACATGGAATTAAAGTTTGGAATTCATGTGATAGCTCGCAAAATATATAGTTCCAACAGACCGAATAGTGTACCATGTGAAGCTGTGGACTTAGCATACAAGGTGGTAAAGAACAATCTAGAATTTGAACTAGCCAAGTTGCAGCTCATTCAGCTAAGCAAGAACATGGAAAGCATCCGGGCATCCAAGTCAAATCCATTTAAGTTAAGTTCTCTCATGGTCTCCATACTCTTCTATATTCAGAAATTCTTTCCTTGAAAGGGCACAATAGTATGGAAGAAGGATAGACCCATAATTCATCAGATAAATTAATTCATAGCTGAATTAGGAGATAATTTTGAGAATATCATGGATGGATTTTTTTAGAACTTCAGACAAAAGATCTAGAGCAGATACAGGATTCCTAAGAAACTAGTTGAAGATTACAAGAATAATATTTGGTTCCTAGTTGATTGTGATAAGGTTTACATACAAGCTGTAAAACCTAGGGTTGTATGGGTGAAACCTCTTGCATATGAGGTTAACATAGATGAGACTAAGAACATAATTGAGGCTCTTGTGAAAGAACCTATCAATCCCAAGGAACCTTATTTTGGCACCTATGAAGAAGTAAAAACTAGGATATCTATAAAGATAGATATTCCAAAAAATTTGAAAAGAGGAAAGAAAATGATGGAACAAATTGGAAAGAAGTATGGAAAGACTTCAGACTCTCCTTCTATCACTGAGAGAAAATAGGATATAGTTAAGATAGAAGATAACATATCTGAAGAGGAAGAAGTATAGGTAGAACCTCTTAAGGAGAAAAAGAGGCTAGCTCTCAAGAAAACACCTAAGGCCACTACACCTATCTTAACTACAGGAAAACCAAGGAGATCAAGAAGGAGACTTGTATTGGGTAAAGATGATGATGATGATGATGATGATGATGATGATGATGATGATGATGATGATGATGATGATGACGACGACGACGACGATGACGATGACGACGATGATGACGACGATGACGACGATGACGATGACGACGATGATGACGACGACAACAACGACGACGACGATGATGACGATGACGACGACGACGACGACGATGATGATGACGACGACGATGACAACGACGACGACGATGACAATGACAACAACGACGATGATGATGATGATGATGATGATGATGATGATGATGATGATGATGATGATGATGATGATGATGATGATGATGATGATGATGATGAGGTTGATACAGTTTTCCTCAAGAAACCACCACCTACACTTGAGAAGAAGATTGAAGATCTGGAAGGAGGCAGTGGTATGGGTTCTTTTGAGTCATTGAATTATGCTTCAAGGAATAAGGAGGAATAGAAGAAAATAGAGGAAGAAGTTTTGGAGAAAATGGAAAAATAGAAATATGACCCTTCCGAGTTGAAGAGCCATATGATAGAAGATTTGTTCAAGGTGGTATATATTCCCTGGCTAAATGCAGTCTAAACTAAAAAATACATAAGGGAATAGACCTTAAGGGAAGTCATTCCTGATATGAAAAACAAAGAAATAAAAGAGGCAATGACCAAATATGTAAATAATCAAACTCCTAGATTTAGAACCTTTCAAATACTAAACAAGAAGATAGAAGATGTTTTGAAGTCTACTACAACAATGTGGAAATCCATATTTGAGGTCAAGCAAGATGATAAAGAAGAAACACCGAGCACAGATCCTCCTGTATAGGCTAATGATGAATTACCTGAGGTATAGAAAATTGAAGAGTCTAATGCCGAGCAGATTGTAGTTGAAGTGATGGCATCCTTTCCCCAATCACCTATCTAGAACATATTTTCTCTAAGCAAGGATAAGGGTACAAAATCAAAATATGAATTAATAGGAATTGAGAAACATGATCCACCTATTACTAGGCAAAGCTCAAATGAGTCACAGATGGAAAAGGTAAATGTTTCTTTAGACAGTATTGATTCTAGAGTTAATTTTGATTCAATAGTTGGTACTGTAAAGGTCAATGACCTAATTCAATTGGATACTAAGATACAAGTTGAGGATGGAAAAGGTAAGGAAATTGTTCCTTCGCCTAATCCCAATATCAAAGGTAAAGAGAAGGAAGTGAATACTAATGAGATTGATCTTGAAAAGGACATTGTGATCTCAAATTGGGATCTTTCTAACTTGTCTGTAAAATAAATGGATATACTCGGAGAGTTGTGCAAGAAAAGAGAAATTCAAAAGAAGCTCAAAGAAGAGAAAAATAGGAACAAAGTACTTGAATATATAAAAGGCATACTTAAAGATACACTACCAATTGAAGTCAATGAGAATGACTCCATTATGGACCAACTTTTTGACTTATTCCACAAGTTTAATACAGACTTGAATGGTCAAGAGAAGCTACTTGAGAAAGTAGAAAGAAAGTTTGAAAACAAGGTTCTAGAGAATGTTGCAAAGAAGATTGAAATTGACTAGGTGCAGCTAACTAATGTTGTTGGTACTCTAGAAACCACCGTGACAAATGTAGTAGCACTATTTGCAAATTTGAGTGATACTTCTAACTTTACTATGGAGATAAAGAAAAAGTTAGTAAAAATTGATGCAGATCTGAAGGAAAGTGCAAAGTAGTTGGCACTTGATCCGAGCACAAGCTCAGCACACTTTTTGAAGGTCAAATATCTAACTGGTCTATAGGCTGATTTACTGAGAGAAGAAGCAAGGAAGAGAGATTCTCTTTCATCTATCCAGAGCCAACTCTTACTACACATGGATACAATGCAGAAACACATCACACATGCAAAGACACTCATCCATGAAAATAATTTCTCAGTTGTAGAACTTATGATAGAGTTGTCAACTGAGCTATAGATAGAATTGCACATCTTGAAGGTGCTACATGAAAATTGGGACAACACTCTATCTCAAATTTTGAAGGTACATAGTGATTTCCTGTCCTACTTTGGAATTACCTTGTAGATATAGTTTGGCATTTTTGTCAAAAACAAGGGGGAAAGGTCATTGTATATACATTAAGGAAATACATGTACAATTGAGTAGAGAAGATATACATTACAAAAATGATTTTTCAAAAAAAAAAGAGTTAGTTGGACCCGAGCAGCAGAGCAGATGTCAAAACCCAAGCAGATGGTAAGGGGGAGTTTTGACCTATCAGATTCAGAGTACAATTATAAGTGTTTTTATCACTAATGCCAAAGGGGGTATTTTAGACCTTATGGAAAGACATTTTGTCAATTAGTGTCAAAACACTTAGTCATTTAGTAATTCCTGAGTGATCAGTGTGACTCAAGTGAT
This sequence comes from Thuja plicata, assembly GCA_018584345.1. NCBI lineage: Eukaryota > Viridiplantae > Streptophyta > Pinopsida > Cupressales > Cupressaceae > Thuja > Thuja plicata. The sequence continues at coordinate 522,433 of MU224512.1, forward strand.
CAATATCGCCTGAGTGATTAGTGCGACCTGAGTAACCAGCATCACCCAAGTGGTCAGTATTGCCTGAGTGACCAACATTGCCCGAGTATCAGTTTATCACCCGAGTAGACTTCTAGACCTGAGTGAGAGTATTAGGCCAACTTTGCATATATTGTTTTATACCATTATGTCTAATGGAAGCTGACTTAAGAATTTATTTTCTTTTGGATATATATATATATATATATATATATATATATATATATATATATATATATATATGACATTTTGTTTATCCAAAATGTATGAGAAGAGTATATAGCAGAAGTATATATGCGAATATGATATGTCATAGTGATTAGAATATTGTAGAAGTATAAAGCACAATAGAGACTCACCCATCATAGTCATGTGATTAGTTATGAATCAAAGGATCTTATTCATAAAATTGGAGTTTCCTAAGTAGATCATCTACTGGTTCATTATAATAGGTGGATCAAAAAAATCCTCTAACCAGGTGGACCTAATAGCCCTTTTGTAAATCTCTTAACAGAGTTGCATTACTTATTGTATTGTATCAAATCCTCTAACAAGGTGGACCTAATAGTCCTTATTTCTCCTAGCAGGGTAGGCCATCAGAAGTGGTCATTGTAAGCTCTAATAGGATAAATTTATACTATAGTACTAAATCTTCTGGGTACCATTCACAACCCAATTTTACTTTCTATTTTGAAGGTTTTTGGCTAACTAAATATTATTTTATGTGTTATGAATGATTATTTATTTTCTATGCATGCAATCAGGTTACACAATGTAATTAAGGTTAAAGAAGAATAAGTTTTATTGGATCCTGATTCACCTCCCCTCTCATTCACATTGTATACAATATATTTCCAACAACACATGTCATTATAAAAAGAATTTTAGAGTAACAGAAACAAGAATAAAATTTATAATGTCCTTAGCTTCATTCTGATTCTCATCCAGAAAACTTCCTCTATCTTCATAGTCACTGAAATACAAATTTCTCCCTCTTACATCAATCTATGTTTCTAATAAAATTTCTCCCTCTAACACACTAATTTCTTTGGCATGAAATCAATAATCTCTCCCTCTTTGACATCCAAATGTGAAAGACTCTATCTAATGAAGTTTTAATGTACCTGATGTACTAATTCATATGCAATAATCTCTAACAATATACATCAACCTGTTAGATCTTTTCTATATCTCGATTAATGCACTACTAATCTGTGCTTAAGTGACCCTCAGTTAGGGGAATCAGCCCTAGCTTTCCTCTAAGATACAAGAATACATCCTTAGGTAAAGGTTTTGTGAGTATGTCTACAATTTGTTCTTTAGTAGTCACATATTCCAACCTTACTTGCTTGTCCTGAACTGATTCTCTCAAGAAATGATACTTTATTGAAATATGCTTAGTCTTAGTTTGCATCACAGGGTTCTTTGAAATTTTAATAGCACTACTGTTGTCAGAGTAGATAATAACTTGTTCTCTGATTTCCTCCTTCATACCTGACAATAGTTATTTGAACCATATGATATTTGAATAATTCACTGCTACAACAACATACTCTACCTTTGTTGTAGACTAAGAAATGAAATTGTGTTTTTTGTTGGTCCAAGAGACTAACCTCTTTCCAAGAAAGAATTCTCCACCACTGGTGCTCTTTCTTTCATCAACACTTCCTACCCAATCAACATCAGTAAAAGTCTTTAAATAAAATTTTCCTCCTTTCTTATACCATAATCCATAATCTTCAGTGCCCTTAAGATATCTTAGAATCCTTTTGATATCCATCAAGTGATTTTCTCTAGGATTAGCTGAAAACCTTGCAACAATACCAATTGCTAATGCAATATCAGGCCTAGTGTGAACAACATATTGAAGTTTACCAATCATGGATCTGTAGGTAGTCTGTTTTACCTCCTTTGAGTCATCATCCTTTGGAAACCTATGTCCAGTAGACATAGGTGTCCCAACTGGTCTGGAATCTTCCATTCCAAATTTCTTCAGTATCTCTTTGATGTATTTAGACTGAGTAACGTAGATAACATCCTTCATCTGATGAACTTGTAAACCAATGAAGAATTTGATTTATCCAAACATAGACATATCAAATTCATTACTCATTGCTTCAAAGAATGCTTTGCATAAATCATCGTGTCCATTGAATAGCATATCATCAAAAAATATCTCTACTAATAGTATCTTGTTCTGAGGTCCTTATTTGATGTACAAACTACTATTGTCATTAGTTTTCTGAAATCCAATACTTACTAGGTAGCCATGTAGTCTTTCATGTTAGGAATAGTCCCAAGAGATAACTAAGAGGGGGGGTGAATCAAGTTATCTACTAGATTCAATTATTTATCCAATTAAGTATAGAATAACATTAGGCATAAACACAAAAATATAACATAGATTATAAAACTACAATTTTTGTTACAGGGAAACCCAAAATAGGTAAAAACCCCGGTGGGCATTAGCACCCACAAAGAACTATACTAGTGTATAATGATGATGGGGAGCTCCTCTCCTAGATCCTCCTAGCTCCCTCCAATTCCTTCTACTATACTTCCTTAGAGTCTCTTGTCTACCCTTCTAGAGGATAATCTCCTAATCCTCTAACTCACTAGGAACTCTCCACTAATTTCAACTCTTCTCTATACTCCTCTCCATAGCTCGCTTGCATTCATGGTTCCACTAACCATCTGTCACTCCTATGGTGTCAAAATATTAAGTATTTCTTCCTAAAATCTCCTTAGGTATAATTCTATCTCTAAGGATTCAATTTTTTGAGTTCCCCATTCATTTTCCAAATGGATTCTAAAATCAAACCTTTTAGGCCTTGTAGCCTTCTTAGGCCTATTTGCCCTCCAAAACTTAGAAAAGGTGATTTTGCTCCTAAAATCCCTTAACAACCCTAGAATAAAATTCCATATTATTTGTGGGTTTTTCTTCCCCTTTAGTATTTTCAAGGTCTTTGGTCTCACTACTATCCAAACAATGGACTTTTGCCAAACCTCTAAAAATAAGGGTTTCTAGGGCATGAAGACTAGTCTAGCTTCTCATTCTTCTTTCACTAATCTAGTGAACTCCTATGAACTCCTCCTTCCATTAAAAGGTCTGAAAATAATTCCCCTACACTCCTCCAAAATTTATTGACACATGCCAATCACCTTGCAACCTCCATTGTTGTTGCACTACTCAGGAACCCTAGCCAGAATGACTAACAATTATCTAGGGCCTGATTCTTTTTAAGCTTCCCTTTCACACACACACACTCAAAAATCCATATGTACAAGTATATAAAAGGCTCTAATGGATTCCAAGTGGTCATGGAGTTTGAACCATGGGAACACCAAAGAAACCCTTTCTTTACATGACTGGACCAAAATTGGCCAGTGAACTTGTAAAACACAATAAATTTAACAAAGCTTAACTAGAAAGTATAATCTATTAAAATAATTCCACACAAAACTTAGAAACTAAATTTTAGACACTATCTAATCATTAATTCAGTCTATTCAATCCAATCAAGTTGTGGATGATGGCTTTGTCACTTAATTATAGTGTAAAGTGCTTCTTCTCAAACACCAGTCTGTACAGAATGAACTCTAACTCTCAGATTGGGGTTGGGAACACATTATAAGCCTCTATCCCACTTTTTTTAGACCCTATGGTAAGGATTTTGGCACCATAAGTGCCGATTCATAAAAACTAGGAAATGTTGTCATGACAACTTTGACAACTTTTTGTCAAAATGACAATTTTCACATTTTGAGTTTCCTAATTGGTTCCAAACCTTACGAATTGACCTTAAATGACTAAATAAAATTAAAAACTTAAAAATATTCCCCCTTTGGCACTTAGTTCAACCCTTTGACTCTTGAGTTGACTTCTAGGTCTTAGACCCCTAGAGTCAACTTTGACTCCATATAGACTTTTTTCCTTGTCTTCTTCTTCACCCTTGAGTCCAATATATTCTCCACTTGTGGCTTGACTTGTTCCAAATTTTTGAACTTTCCCATTTCCATATGCACCTCTATATAGTACTATAACTCAGCCATCTCTAGCCCCTTGTACTTGATCAAATCCTTCACATTGAAGATTTGAGAAATTGAGATCTCCTTGGGAAACTCTAACTTATAAGAGTTAGGCCCATACTTAGCCAATATCTTACAAGATCCAATCCTTTTCATATGTAGCTTACTAGGTATCCCCTTTCATAGTCTTTTCTTATTCAGGAAAACCATTAATAACTCTCCCACTTCAAACTATAAATCTAATCTTTCCTCATCTCTTTTTTCCTTCAAATTTTGATTGGCCTCCATTAAGGTCCTCTTTACCTATTCATGGACTTACCTCTTTGAGCTCCATCACACCCCTTGGATATGTCCCATACACAATTTCAAATGGACTTTTGCCTGTAGTCATATTTGTGCTATCATTTTAGGAAAATTCTTCCTGTGGAACAACTTGCTCCCATCCTTGTCCATATTCCTTTGTTAGACATCTAAGAAATTTCCCAAGAAATCTATTGATCACTTTAGTCTGCCCATCCATTTGAGGATGATAGGCAGTTCCATGAGACAATTTTGTACCTAGTCTCTTGCATAGGGTCTTCCAAAAGTGACCCATGAACTTCACATCCATGTATGGAACAATGCTCACTGGTAGACCATGAATCCTTACTACTTCTTTGAAACACAAGTAGGCAATATGGCTGGCATCATGTGTTGTTTTGCATGGTATGAAGTGGATCATTTTACTGAACCTGTCTACCACTATAAATATATTGTCTAAACTAGTTGGATTCCTACGTAACCCCACTATGAATTCCATACTTAGACACTCCCAAGGTCTACTTGGGATGGGTAATGGCTGGTAAAGTCCTACATTTGATGAAGTGCCTTTAGCCTTATGAAGTCTCACTTCCTTCTGCATCTCTAGTCACCAATAGAACCTTTCCACTAGGTCCAATGTCTTATTTAGTCCAAAGTGTCCACTTAGACTCCCATTATGTTTCTCCTGAATGAGGTTCTCCCTCATTGAGCCTTTTGGAACACAAATTTTCTTTCCTTTGAATAGAAACCCATTCTATAATCTATACTCTGCAAAATCACTATGAAATTGATTCTCAAAATCTCTACATACTTTATACACCTCTAAGAAATGTGAGTCTCCCTCATATAGGTTCTTAAAAACTTCAACTCATGTACTCTACAACTAAATCTCTTGGATGGTGAGTAGTCTCCTACTAAGGGAATCTGCAACTTTGTTCTTCACCCCCTTCTTATTCTTTATAGTGAAGGCATATGATTGTAGGAATTCCATCCACTTTATTTTCCTCAAGCTAAGCTTGTCTTGAGTGTTTATGTAACTCAATCCTTGGTTATCTATAAAAACAACAAACTCTTTAGGCAATAGATAATGCCTCCACTTCTTTAAGGCTTGCACAAGATCATATATCTCCAAGTCATAGAAAGAGTACCTAGACTTAGCCTCATTTAGCCTTTCACTGAAAAAGGCCACAGGCCTGCCTTCTTGGCTTAGGACAGCTCCCTCTGCAATGCTACTTGCATCACATTAAATGATGAATGGTTTTTCAAAACTAGGTAGCAATAGTATAGGCTGAGTATCCACTTCCTTATTTAATCTTTTAAACCCCTCATTAGCTACCTTTGTCCACACAAACTTTGTTTTCAATCCTCCTTTTATAGTCTCTAGGACTGGAGCACAAATCTTACTAAATCTCCTAACAAACTTCCTATAGAATTGGGCTAACCCATGGAATCTCCTAACTTCAGTCCCTATATTAGGTGTAGGCCAATTTGATATGGCCTCTACTTTCTCCTTATTCATTTTCAAGTCACCCTTGGAAACCACAAATTCAAGGTAGACTAGCTCTTCTATCATGAACTCACTCTTCTCAAGTTTTATGGTGAGTTTTTCCTCCTGCAACTTTTTCAACACTAACTCCAAGTTTCTCATATGCTCCTCTTTGGTTTTACTGAATATGAGGATGTCATCTAAATAGATAAATATAAAAACACCTATATAGTCTTTCAAGACTTCATTCATTACCCTCATAAAGGTTCTTGGTGCATTGGTAATCCCAAAGGACATAACTAACCATTCATACGACCCTTATGTAGTCTTAAATGTAGACTTCCACTCATCACCCTCTTTCATCCTAATTTTATAGTACCCACTCTTTAAATAAATTTTAGATTGACTTAAAGAAGTACTTAGCACCCCCCAAGCAATCCATCAAGTCTTGTATTCTAGGAATTGGAAATCTATATCTGATAGTTATGCTATATATTTCCCTAGAATCAGTACATGTTCTCCACTTACCTCCTTTCTTAGGAGCCAACACCACTGGGATAACACAAGGGCTGATGTTTTTCCTAATCAATCCCTGATCCAATAACTCTTGCACCTACATGGCTATCTCCTTCTTTTTCTCTTGTGTCATCTTGTATGCATCTTTGTTTGGCAAGGATGCTCCTGGTATGAAGTCAATCTGATGACTTATCTCCCTCTTTGGTGGTAGTACAGCTGGTGTACCCACACAAATTATGTCTTTGAATTGATCCAATAGTTCCCTCATCTCTTTCGGCATAGGTGTTTTTTAATGAGTCTCCTCCTCCTTTGGCTTTAGCAAGATTGCATAAGCAATTTCTTCATCTTTCATATCCCTTAGGAATTATTTTCCATTCATCAACATGGCATTGGATTCTTCCTTCTCCACTACATCTTTCTCTATTATGGATTGTATCTTGAATGTTACACCATTTTTCTTGAAGGTGTACTTATTATCGTTCCCATTATGGAGAGCTTCTCTTTCATACTGCCATGGTCTACCAAGCAATAGATGGAAAGCATCCATTGGCAACACATCACATAGTATCTCATTTTGATACTTTCCAATAGCAAACTCTACCCACATGTGTTCATTCACCAAGATTTTTTGACCCTTACTCAACCATGTAACTTTATAGGGACATACATGTGGGACTTTGGTGAGCTTCAACTTCTCCACTTCCTCCTTAGATATGACATTATTTGTTGACCCTGAATCAATGATCACCTTACATACCCAATATCTTTCTTTTGACTCTAAAAAGAGCCCAACTATCCACAATTATAGCATTTCATTGAAGAAAAGTGAGAGCTTCTCCCAAAGCTTCCTAATATTCCTCTGTCACTATTATAGGAACTTCTTCCTTTGTTATTGTATCCACCTCTATTGTGTATTTCTTGTCCTTGCTCTGCATATCTAGATTCACTTTGTCCTCTACTTTCACTACCTATTCCACTTGAACCTCCTCTATGGCCACCTCTATTATCTCTACCCCTTCCCTTATTCCTTGAACTAGAATCCTGTTTCTTTTTTAGTTTCTCTTCCACATTAGAATCCATTTGAAAATAGCTATGAATGGAAGTTAGGGTAAAGAGACTAAGTTCCTCCTAAATGTTCCACCTTAAACCATTTAGATATCTTGCCACTTTGACGCTCTCTGTCTCCTAAATTCTTGATCTAAGGCAAATTTTTTGAAACTCCTATGTATAGGCTGGCACATTTAGGTATTTTTGCCTAAGGTTTTGCCTCTTCTATGCAGTTGAATGTCATATTCCTCTCGAAGTTGATTCTCCTTCACCTTTGCAACCATAGTTTTCCAATTTGATATGGGCTTCTTTCCCTCTTTCTCTCTTTCTTCCTGCAAGAACTTCCACCATGTAAGTGCTTTCCCTCTTAGCCTTGATTTGGCTATCTTCACCTTTTGTGCTTTTGTAATCCCATCACACTCAAAGTGATTCTCCATCCATTCAATTCATTCCATAACCATTTCAATGTCCATCCTACCAGAGAATATTGGTATTCCTTCTATAGCCTTTCCACTCAATTCCTTGAGTGCTTTGAGGAAAGGTTCCTCTGGTAGAAGAGGGTCAGGCTCTAGTTCTATCTCCTCTTCTAATGGTTTCTTCCCTTTATCTATTCCTTCATACATTTCTTCTCTCAACTTGTTGGTTGTCTCTACAACCTCTGCCATTTTAATATTTATTTCCTGCATTGCTTCTTCAAGAATCCTATTCTTTATTTTCTTCTCTGATAAATCCTTAGCTAACTTTGCATTAGTTACCATGATGTTCTCACCTACGGATTCACTCCTATCTGACATGCACAATGTCACTCCCAAGCCTTTCAATGACTCTAATAGAAATTTTATGGGGAGCTCCTCTCCTAGAGCTTCCTATATCTCTCCAATTCCTTCTACTAGACTTCCTTAGGCTCTCTTCTCTACACTTCTAGAGGATAATCTCCTAATCCTCTAACTCACTACGAATTCTCCACCAATTTCAACTCTTCGCAATACTCCTCTCCATAGCTCGCTTGCATTCATGGTTCCACTAACCATATATCACTCCTAAGGTGTCAAACTCTTAAGGATTAATTCCTCAACTCCCCTTAGGTCTAATTCCCTCTCTAAGGATTCAATTTTGTGAGTTCCCCATTCATTTTCCAAATGGGTTCCAAAATCAAGCCTTTTAGGCCTTGTAGCCTTTTTAGGACTATTAGCCCTCCAAAATATACAAAAGGTGATTTAGCTCCTAAAATCCCTTAACAACCCTACAAAAAAATTCCATATTCTTTGTGGGTTTTTCTTCCCCTTTAGGATTTTCTAGGTCTTTGGTCTCACTACTGTCCGTACAATGGACTTTTTCCAAACCCCTAAAAATAAGGGTTTCTAGGGCATGAAGACTGGTCTAGCTTCTCATTCTTCTTTCACTAATCTAGTGAACTCCTCTAAACTCCATACTCAATCAGAAGGTCTGAACCTCATGCCCCTACACTCCTCCAACACTGATTGGCACATACCAATCACCTTGCAACCTTCATTGTTGTTGCACTACTCAGGAACCCTAGCCAGAATGACTAACACTCACCTAGGGCCTAATTGTTTTCAAGATTCCCCTACACACACACACACTCCAAAAGACATATTTACAAATTATATACAAGGATCTAATGGATTCCAAGTGGTCATGGATTTTGAACCACAGGAACACCAAAGAAACCCTTTCTTTACATGGCTGGACCAAAATTGGTCAGTGAACTTGCAAAACACAATAAATTTAACAAAACTTAACCAAAAAGCATAATATATTAAAATAATGCCACAAAAAACTTAGAAACTACATTTTAGACACTATCCAATCATTAATTCAATCAATTCAATCTAATCAAGTCATGGATAATGGCTTTGTCACTTAATTACAGTGTAAAATGCTTCTTCTCAAATACCAGTCCGTACACAATGAACTCTAACTCTCAGATTAGGGTTGGGAACACCTTATAACCCTCTATCCCACATTTTTTAGACCCTTTGGTTAGGATTTGGGCAACATAAGTGTCGATTCCTAAAAACTAGGAAATGTTGTCATGACAACTTTGACAACTTTTTGTCAAAATGACATTTTTCACATTTTGAGTGTCCTAATTGGTTCCAAACTTTACCAATTGACCTCAAATGAATAAAGAAAATTAAAACCTTAAAAATATTCCCCCTTTGGGACTTTGGTCAACCCTTTGAATCTTTAGTTGACTTCTAGGTCTTAGACACCTAGAATCAACTAAACTTAACAACATCAAACCCTAACCTTTCCTAACACTAACCACACATAAAAATCACATTAGGGACTTTAAATATTAGTCCTTATTCTTGGATTTTTGGCCAAACCAACCTACAAGTGAAAATTTCTTAAGATCTCACAAAATACCTTAGGGTGCTCCTACACCAAATGATCAATGTTAGAAGATCCTACAACCCTGTTAGGATTTGATCTTTACAATGCATTAAGTACAATGACATGGTCAAAGGTCAGACCCTATTAGAATTCTTTTACAAATAACCCTATTAGAGGTGAGGACACATTATCCATGAGCACATTGCTCAAATAATGAAGGTTACAACCTTCTGCACAACAAATATACACTATATTTGATATTGAATTGTGAATTAGACCTATTGTCTTGATCAGTTCCAATGAATTGTATACACTCTCTACTTCTTCACATAGATCTTCAAATGATGAATGATATATCTTTACTAGCCTAATACATCAAACAACTGGCTCTACTACTTTATCCACATTCTCACTCATGTTGACTACAAATTATCTTCTATAAGTATCCTCCTCCAAAGATATGATCAAGTTGGTGTTAGCACTTTTTCTTGTATCCTTCAGTTCTAAAATAGAATATGCAAACTAAACTTGAGGATCTTTGTCCAACTCACATGAATCTACTTCTTCATACAAATTTATGGGAAACAAAAGGCTAATTGACAAGGATTTAATCCTCCTTCTACTTCGAGCTCCACACACTTAGGTGGGTACACCTAAAACAAGCTAAAATATGCATACATAAACACTTTCTCACTAAATTCCTTTATGCAGATATGAAAAATAGTGGATAGTTATCGGAATTACAAGATGTGGGAGTTCAACTCAACTAATCTTATGCAAGATCCCACCTACATGATGTACTAATAACTAGGAAAATGGCCAATGTGACAAGGATGAAATCCTTCTTCTCTTTGAGTCCTAGACTCAGGTAGGCTAACCCATGGATTTATTCTTTAAATAAACTAACATGTACCCTTGCTTTCATAGAATGCAAGACATAAACATTCAAGCTCTCATACAAAAATTTATAATTGATTTGAATAATTGGTTTGATGAAGACACTACATAACCAACAAAAAGACTAGTGCCTTATCTATTAGGCAACAGATCCAAATAAACATGCATTTCCAGAAAACTCTAACTCTAAACTCAAAGAAACCAAGTGAAGTGTCTTTTAAATCACTCTTCTCACTCCAATTATTGGACATTAGATTCATGAATAAACCTTAAATTCTCATAACTTATATTCAAGATTGAATCTCTCCTTAAAAGAAACTTAAAAATAAGATCACAGCTACCTTATACCCAGTGTATCAAAATGCCTTACAAACTAACACACAAGAGTCAAGAAAAGATACACAAAGACATCAACAAGAATTGAATAGGGATTCCATTATTCTTTATTGAAAAATCATCTGGTTCAGCATATTTACAAGACAAAGAAACTTAGAGAAAACAAGAAAAAGGCCTGAATACTGTCCAACAACATAAATTTCAACATCCTCGTTACAATCAAAAGAAAATTCAAATATAGGAGAAATTGAAAAACCATCTCCTTCACCGACACCTATCTGCTCCTCAAAATATTTGCAACTACTTCCAACTAAAATTGCAAAAATCTGATTTGATTTGCCCTCAAATAATCTGCAAAATCATGATCTCCATTCTAAGACCTTTCCGGTGAAAAATGATACTCCATATTTTGGATCAAATTTTCCCTCTGAAGCATTAACCAACTTTTCCTTTGTGTGAAGATTTCTTTCAAAAGTTTGAAATATTTCAATTTGAATTTAATTACTTTTTCAATAGTTGGACTGTTGAAATGAGATAAATTTAATTTTAAAATTACCTTTTTTCCCAGATTTCACCATCCTGTGACACTTTTCAGTCAGGCTTAAGGGCTTAATGGTTAGATGGTGAGCATCTTTCCCCTAAGTGATTAATTCAACCCTTGATGTTTCTTGAACTTGCAAGTTTTTTAACCCCTTTGTTGAAATGAATTAATGTTAAAAATATTTCAAATCTGCACATCTCACTAGCTTGCGCCAAGTGTCACCCGCTGACTGGTCCATAGGTCCACTTGGTGCCACATGTCAATCTCTCATTGATGCCTCTAAATTTGTAGCACTTGGTGCCTATTGGGCACCACATGGCATCCTCTAATTGGTCAACCAATCCACTAAGTGCCACTTTTCACGTGTGACATCTAGACCAATGGCTTAATGGCTTATCCTTCTCTTCCTTGCAACTTTCTCATCAAGCCATTAAGCCATCCGTTGATTTTGGTTGCCTCGAGATCCCCACCAAAATATATAGCCTCTTAAGCCAAGTCACCTGCCACATCATCACTATGGGTCCCACCAAAATATGGGTGTCTTCTCCTTGGGCATGGTTTTTGAGGTGAGTCTTCAGCTCCTGCGCACGCGCCCATAGCCTCTTCTTTCTTCTTCATATCTCTATCTGAGGCTTGTTGTATTTAAACATTTTGAAATCCCTTTGTGGCATCAATGTGGGATAATGGGTTTTAGCTTTTTTTTCTCTATTGTGTATTTTTGACCAAAATTAGTGGGCCCTACCATGCACTAAGTCTCCATCAAGCCAAGAGGCCCACCAAATGGCCTCTTGGTTCTTTTACTTATTTCATATATTGTGCCCTTTAGTATATAAATACCAAAAAAATTATCCTCCACTGCCAATGTGGGATAAAATGTTTTCATTGTTTTCAAGTTTTAAACCACTCCTATAGATGTTGCTCACTAACTGCTATGTCTTTTTGCTGGTAAGTGCCTTCATTTTGTTCTACAGGCTTGGACGCCCGTTGCCATGGTTTCATATCTGCAAATTGCATTGTATATAATGTTTAAATATTAATTTTGTTGCGTGATTTTTCAAATGCATTTGCAACTTCTATTTGTTGGCTAATGCATTGTGTAGGTGTTTAAAATAATGAGCATCCTCCATTTGTCTGCACAGGGGTCTATGTTGTTCAAATAGTACATTGACTTTGCCACTTTAAAAAAATGTTTCATTCCTTCTTCTAATCCAGTGGAGACTCCTACTCTACTCCTTCCTTCTTTGCAATAGGTGTTGGGTATCTCCATCCTCTTCCATAGCCTTGTGTAGACTTCCATACATTGTTTTCTATTTAATATGTTTTCTTTTTATAACCCCCAATGCCTAGCATAGACTAGCATAATCAAAACTAAGCATTTTACATGATTTTTATCATGTCTCTCACTCTCAACGTGTTGCGCTAGTCTCTCCTTGGTGAGTGGAAGGAAGATGATGGCAAGGGTTGAAAACTATCATTACATTCCCAACTCCCTCTTTGGCATGTTGCACAGCATGTATTTGTTGTTTCAAATGTTTTATATGTTTTGTATGCTGCTGCGTAGCCTTTCCACTAAGTGTAGGCTAATTTTTTATTCTTCTTTGCTCTTTGGTAATCCCACACATAGCCACCTCTACGCACAATTCATAGCTATTTATTTTCTAAAGTAGGCTTTCCATAGGGAATTACACAGTCCTTGCTTATTCACTGGCTATCTATTTCCAGCGCTGATGCAGAGGGATTTACATCAATTTGCATTGGATATTTGTTTTTAAAATCTTGAAATTCTTTCTTCAAAAGTTGCGCCAACTTCCAAACATGTAAATGTATTTTGTAGACAATCCCTATAATGCAATATGTTGTCCTCTAAAAAACTCCAACTGTCTTTGTTCATCATCTCTATTTTCAATATGCTCCACTTGAGACTCGATGGCTCCTTGAAAGATAAGCATTTCACTTTGTATTTTGGATATATTCTCTGATTTCCTCTCTGTTTTATGTTTTTAGATTGTTCCTATTTATGAGGAAGATTAACATCCATGGAAATAATATCTTCCTTCTGTGTCACATTTGCTAATGATTCATTAGTTTCTACAGAAGAATCAAACATACGCTTTTATCTTTCCTGGGGTTCAAACTTTTCAAAATTAGGAATTTGATTGACATTCTCACTTCTTTAGAGAAATACTCTCTTCATACTGGTAATTGTTCTTGATTGACTATAACAAATTAGTCAGATAGAAACCTCTCTTTATCTTATGGAGTTTTGAGTTCAAAATGATAGCCAGGCACTTCAATATGGCGAACTCGTAAGAATCAACCAACAATATTTCCTTCCATAGACAAAGCTTTTCTCATATCAAAATGTTGATGCCATGTGAAATTTACTCAATGAAAATATACTTTCCTCGATGAAATGACATTTTTCGTCAAGTTTGACTGCATAATTTCAACTTTTATATTCGTACAAAACATATTTCATTAATGGCAACTGGCCTCTGGAACTGGCTTCAAAAACTGACAAGATCAAGTAACTGGAATGTGGCGTTGGGCACACATGTTTCATGGTTGACATTCTTCCATAATTCAAAGTGACAACTGATGAAATGCAGAAGATCCAAATATTTTAAATACCCAAATTGCCTCTTCACAACAATTCTGCAAATTACCCTGTCCAATAACATTGAACTACATTTGGTTTTGACTTTGAAAACAAGTCAAACGACCTCCTGAAAACCAAAGCTTCTGGATATTGGAATTATGCTATATATAAAATATGGATTGAAAAGGGTGGCTCTCAAAAATCATCTAGACACATTTGGAAGCTGCTCGTAGGTGGCCATTTGGAAGTGTAGAAAACAGAAAACATGAGGAACACTGATTTCTGCAAATGAAAAGAATCTTGAAAAGTGTTTATACAAACCCTCTGGATCTGAAACCTTGCAAAATGGAAGGAAAATTTGCTCTAAAATATAGAGGCACCAATTTCTTTGTATGACCAATCATGGAATTCAAGATATAACCTCACAAACAAGGCCTCTGACCAAACTGTGCAATGGATTCTGCATCAAATTGTTAGAAACTGCAAATGGAATCAGATTGGCAAACTGAGAAAACATATTCATCATGGCCTAAAAATATTCATGGTAGCCCATTTCCATGCCTAAAATATAGGGGAGAATTCAATTTTCCATTCCATTCAACTAGGTGTAAAATTGTAAGACCTCAAAGTAGGTCATTCATAAATCTGCATTTGACAGTTTGGCACACTAATAGAAACTGCAAATGGAATGGGCTTGGCAAACAGACCAAATAGACTTGTCATAACTTGAAGATGGATAATCAAGAATTATCTAACCTATTCAATGGATTAAAAAAGGAATTTTTTCAATTAGGTGACAAGGTCAAAAGTTAGAATTGGTCAAACATGGGTACTCAGAATTCTGGGCAGAACAAAGAAACAAGATATCTTTGGAAGACCAACATTAAGGGATGAGAAAACTTATCAAACAAACTCGAAATAAATTTGGATTTGAAATATAGGCTCTTTGGTATACATGCTCCACATTATAAAAATGGTGACCCATGAAACTCAACAGGACACAAGATATTCAAATGCAAACTGGGCCCGTTACAGCAAATTGACACTTAGGCAGAAATGCAGATTTTGACAAGTGCTCAAAACAAGACATCACAAAACAACTTGAAAATCAAATTTAATGACCTGGGATGTCTTCAAATGTCAAAAAAAAGGTGATGAGAACTTTACATGCATGGTAGACAATCAAGCTTATTTGGGCAAATAGGCACAAAAAGCGATCATAGGGGGTCAAAATGCAAAATTTTAACATGGTACTTCAAAAACCCTTACTGCATTTTTTAGTCCCAATAGTGGATTTGACTGTGGATGTGTGCCCCACGTGGGCATGCAGAGGACTTAAAAATCTCTTGGTACAATAGACCATTCAGAACTTCAAATCAGATTTTCTCTTCACTTTCTCTCTCTTCTCTCTTATTTCTCCTTCCCAACTAAAAAATTAGGAACATATTTATTCGAAAGAAAACACACCACATGACTAAAGGGAAATTGACTATGAAACATGTACATTATTTACAAAAAGCATCAAACCTTTTCACAACTGAAATCAACATTTGCCTCTATCAAAAATCTGATTTTCTTCTTGGCATACAAAAATTATAATGAAAATGTACTTGTACATCTGCTCTTCAAACTTGTAAGGAATCATAAAATTGAAGAATACCTTATTTGAAACTCCTTTCATGCCTTTAGAAGTTATTCCATCAGAGCCAGCATAACCAAAAGTATGAAACTCATTCTTCACATCAGCAAATATCAGAAAATATGAACCATGACAATGAGGAAATGCATCACCATAAGAAATATCAAACTCTACTTGCATTAACCCCTCATCTTTTGGTTGATCCATATAGAAACTCAATTACTAATACTCACATAAGCCATGGATACCAAAATCTGGAAAAACTTCAAGATGGAAAGACATATCAACATGTTCCTCAAAACATGGATTGGAAACCTCTTCCACTTGCAAATTACCCACATGGTCACAAGGAGATAGCTGACCAACGTCATAGTCCTGCTCACTACATGGAACAATGAACTCATCAAATGCAATTTCAATCTCACAATCGCTTTTAACCTATGAAGAGATACAATCTGATTTCTTACTGCATATTGACACATTTTCAACATTAAAATCAGAATAAACCAAATCTAAAAACTCAAAACATTCCTCAAACAATGGATTAATGACACTGTGTTTTTCTCCCATATGAACATGGTAACAAAGAGATAGTTGATCAATATCAATGTCCTCATCAAATGCATCATTAGTAAAAATGTTGAAGACATTAGTACCCCTGCTGTCATAATCACTTTCAGCATATGATTCAAAATCAGAGATATCACTATAAGTAGATTCAACACTTCTATCATTAGGCAAAGAAGTGGATGATAAATTCATACTACCTTCTTTAACCGGAGGAGATGGGAAAGGACACCGATCATCCTCAAGTTTCTCATCATGTGTAAGATTTTCATTACACAAACAAACCATATGCTTCAATTGATCATCATTAAATGAAGGGATTTCAAAAACACACTCATCTAGCACTTTACCCTTTGACTGA
>MU224512.1:539179-549768 GCA_018584345.1 Thuja plicata
GGGATTTCAAAAACACACTCATCTAGCACTTTACCCTTTGACTGAAAAGACTCAACTAACTGATCTTCACTCTGATTTTCATCCATAATATCATGATAAAGTTGCAAGATAGTATCATACTCCATCTCATAAGGAATACCATCATTTACTATCCCTCTTTCCTTAAGTTTTGACACCAAATCCACTTCAAAGATCTTGATACCAAACTCATTTGTATCATGCTAATGTAAAAGATTATTTTTAGAATTGGTGAAGATACTCTTACCTTCACATGATAATTTGCATTCACCTCCACGAATGCTCTTATCTTCCCATGCTATACTCAACTTACACAATGGATCAACATTCTCCAACATATCATTCTCTTGTGGGACATAGGTTTCAGCATCCCTTTGATCCTCATAAGAGTGTAAAACATACACCTCTTCTTCAACATTCAAAACATTGTTATTTCCATTGCATCTAGGATCAAAATGAGAGGGTATTTCTGACATAACTTTGTAAGGCAAAGATTTATTGACAAATTCAGCATCATAAGTATTTGAAACATCATTCATTTCTACCATTCCTTGGACACATGTATTGATGTCATCATTAGAAGTTTCTTCCGTATGCAACAAAAGATTACTAACCACACATCTATTCAAATCTGAATTCAAGACTTGATTAGAAACCAAAGCAGAGGTATCAATACACCTACTTGGATCTGCAAACTCTTCACAATACTCTTGTCCATTCTCAAATGTATTTTTCTAGTGAATCCCTCTAAAGAAATGGTTCTTTGTCAATCCCTACTTGGCATTGGTTTTCAATCTCTATTGCTGTCCTAAAAGATTGATGCAAAGTCTTAGGTTCCTTATCTCTCAACCTATAACTCATCTTCTTGTCAAATGCATCAAAGTAAACCACAACACACACATGATCTTGAGGTCTATTTATTTCAGATATTTCATGCAAAGCTCTTGCAAATTTGATATTGAAATTAGGAACTAATTCATCTTCTTTAATCTTAAGATTTAACTAATCAGTAAATACATCACTCAAATTCATTCTCTCACCAAATTATTCCATGAAGGCAACATGAAATTCATCCCAAGAAGAAATTGAACAAGCTGATAAAAAAGAAAACCAGTCCCTAGCATCATTTTTCAAATTTTGGACAAACAACTTCATGTATACATCTTCATACTTTATTTCAAAGTCACCCAATAAATCAATGAACATTTGAACATGATGACTTGCTAAAACAACTTGATCCCCACAAAAGTTTGGCAAATAATCTCTGATTTCATGAGGTACATCATGTGGAAAATCTTTACTGCCATCAAAAAACAATGGCTCATACCTCTTGGTATGAAAGGATTTTGGGCAATCCTTTCTGGTATGAACTTTAGATGAAAAAAAAAATGACATTTCACTAATTTTAACACACCTCTTTCCTAGTGCTGAAAACACTCAATAGAGGCAATCTGTTTAAATAACTTAATTCTAATGAAAGAAAAATACATGAGAAGTAGAATACCTTTGTTTTTGCTACTGAGATACTCTTTCATGACCAACAGAAGTAAACTCACTCAAACAACCATCTAATATTTTATCCTTCCTCTCCAAAAAAAACTGACAAGGGCTTCAAATCTGCAAACTATATACTACAAAATCTCTAAAATTTTACATGTAAATCAATGCCACTGGGTTGCACAATAATTCAGAGTCACCACCCATAAAGATATGGGAAAATATTTAATAAACTGATCAAGAAATGGATGATAAATAGTTAGTTATTCTAGACTTTACAACAATCCATTTCTCCCCAGTAGAGTCGTCATTTTGTTAGCGCTTTTTCTTGTATCCTTCAATTCTAAAATAGAATATGCAAACTAAACTTGGGGATCTTAGTCCAACTCACATGAATCTGCTTCTTCATACAAACTGATGGGCAAGAAAAGGCTAATTGATGAGGATTTAATCCTCCTTTTTCTTTGAGCTCTACACACTCAAGTGGGTACACCTAAAACAAGCTAAAATCTGCATACATAAACACTCTCTCACTAAATTCCTTTATGCAGATATGAAAAATAGTGGATAGTTCTCAGACTTACAAGATGTGGGAGTTCAACTCAACCAACCTTATGCAGGATCCCACGTACATGATCTGCTAAGAACTAAGAAAATGATCAATGTGACAAGGATGAGATCCTTCTTCTTTTCGAGTCCTAGACTCAGGCAGGCTAACCCATGGATTTCTTCTTTAAAGAAAATAACATGTACCCTTTCTTTCACAGAATGCAAGACATAAACATTCAAGCACTCATACAAAAAAATTTAATTGATTTGAATAATTGGTTTGATGAAGAAACTGCATAACCAGAAAAAAGACCAGTGCCTTATCTATTGGGCAATAGAGTCAAATAAACATGCATTTCTAGAAAACCCTAACTCTAAACTCAAAGAAACCAAGTGAAGTGCCTTACAAATCACTCTTCTCACTCCAATTCTTGGACATCAGATTCATTTATAAACCTTTAATTCTCATAACTTGTATTCAAGATTGACTCTCTCCTTAAAGAAACTTAAAAAGAAGATCACAACAACCTTATAGCCAGCGTATCAAAATGCCTTACAAACTGACACACAAGAGTCAAGACCAGATACACAAAGACATCAACAAGAATTGAACAGGGATTCCATTGTTCTTTATTGAAAAATCATCTAGTTCAGCATATTTACGAGACAGAAACTCAGAGAAAACAAGAAAAAGGTTTGAATACTATCCAGCAACATAAATTTCAACATCCTCATTACAATCAGAATAAAATTAAGATATAGGATAAATTAAAAAACTGTCTACTTCACCGACACCTTTCTGCTCCTCAAAATATCTACAACTGCTTCCAACTGAAACTGCAAAAATATGATTTGATTTTCCCTCAAATTATCTGCAAAATCATGATCTTCATTCCGAGACCTTTGTAGTGATATCTGATACTCCATATTTTGGATCAAATTTTCCCTCTAAAACATTAATCCAACTTTTCCTTCGTGTTCAGATTTCTTTCAAAAGTTTGAAATATTTCAATTTGAATTTAATTACTTTTTCAATAGTTGGAATATTGAAATGAGATAAATTAAATTTTAAAATTCCCTTTTTGCCCAGATTTCACCAGCCCGCGACACTTTTCAGTCAGGCTTAATGGTTAGATGGTGAGCATCTTTCCCCTCAGCCATTAAGTTAACCCTCGATGTTTCTTAAACTTGCAAGTTTCTTAACCCCTTTGTTGAAATGAAATCAAATTAAAAATATTTCAAATCTGCACATCTCACCAACTTGTGCCAAGTGTCACCCTCTGACTGGTCCATAGGTCCACTTGGCACCACATGTTGATCTCTCATTGGTGCCTCTAAATTTGCACCACTTGGCGCCTACTAGGCACCATGTGGCATCCTCTAATTGGTCAACCGATCCATTGAGTGCCACTTGTCACATGTGCCATGTGGACCAATGGCTAAATGGCTTATCCTTATCTTCCTTGCAACTTTCTCATCAAGACATTAAGCCATCTGTCGATTTTGGTTGCCTCGATATCCATGCCAAAATCTGTAGCCTCTTAAGCCAAGTCACCTGCCACATCATCATTGTGGGTCCCACCAAAATATGGGTGTCTTCTCCTTGGGAATAGTTTTCAAGGCGAGTCTTCAGCTCCTGCGCATGTGTCCAAAGCCTCTTCTTTCTTCTTCATATCTCTATCTGAGGATTGTTGTATTTAAACATTTTGAAATCCCTTTGTGGCATCAATGTGGGACAATGGGTTTTAGTTTTTAAAGCTTTGTTGTGTATTTTCAAGAAAAATTAGTTGGCCCTACCGTGCACTAAGTCTCCATCAAGCCAAGAGGCCCACCAAATGGCCTCTTGGTTCTTTTACTTATTTCATATATTGTGCCCTTTAGTATATAAATACCAAAAAATTCTCCTCCACTGCCAATGTGGGATAAAATGTTTTCATTGTTTTCAATTTTTAAACGACTCTTGTAGATGCTGCTCACTAACTGCTATGTCTATTTGTTGGTAAGCACCTTCATTTTGTTCTACAGGCTTGGGCGCCTGTTGCCATGGTTTCATATTTGCAAATTGCATTTTATATAATGTTTAAATATTAATTTTGTTGAGTGAGTTTTCAAATGCATTTGCAACTTCTATCTGTTGGCTAATGCATTGCGCAGGTTTTTAAAATAATGAGCATCTTCCATTTATCTGCACAGGCATCTATGCTATTCAAATAGTACATTGACTTTGCCACTTTAAAAAAATGTTTCATGTCTTCTTTTAATCCATCACAGACTCCTACTCTACTCCTTCCTTCTTTGCAATAGGCGCTGGGTATCTCCATCCTCTTCAATAGCCTTGTGCAGGCTTCCATGCAATGTTTTCTATTTAATATGTTTTCTTTTTATAACCCCAAATGCCTAGCGCAGACTAGCATAATCAAAACTAAGTATTTTACATGATTTTTATCATGTCTCCCACTCTCAATGTGTTGCGCTGGTCTCTCCTTGGTGAGTGGAAGGAAGATGCTAGAAAGGGTTGAAGACTGTCATTACATTCCCAACTCCCTCTTTGGCATGTTGCACAGCATGTATTTGTTGTTTCAAATGTTTTAAATGTTCTATATGCTACTACGTAGCCCTTCCACTAAGTGCAAGCTATTTTTGTATGTTGCTTTTCTCTTTGGTAATCCCACGCATAACCACCTCTATGCACAATGCACATTTGTTTAGTTTCTAAAGTAGGCTTTCAATAGGACATTACACAGTCCTTGCTTATTCACTGGTTGTCTATTTATAACACTGATGTAGAGGGATGTACATCAATTTGCATTGGATATTTGTTTTTAAAATCTTGAAATTCTTTCTTCAAAAGTTGCGCCAACTTCCAATCATGTAAATGTCTTTAGCAGACAATCCCTATAATGCAATACATTGTCCTCTAAACAACTCCAACTATCTTTTTTCATCATCTCTATTTTCAATATGCTCCACTTGAGACTAGACGGTTCCTTGAAAGATAAGCATTTCACTTCATATTTGGATATATTCTCTGATTTCCTCTCTGTTGTATATTTTGAGATTGCTCCTCTTTACGAGGAATATTAGCATCCATGGAAACAATATCTTCCTCCTATGTCACATTCGCTAATGATTCATTAGTTTCTACAGAAGAATCAAACATACACTTTTATCTTTCCTGGGGCTCAACCTTCTCAAAATTAGGAATTTGATTGACATTCTCAATTATTTAGAGAAATACTCTCTCCATACTGGTAATTTTTCTTGGTTGACTATAAAAAATTAGTAAGATAGAAACCTCTCTTTATGTTATGGAGTCTTGAATTCAAAATGACAGCCAAGCACTTCAATATGGTGAACTCGTAAGAATCAAGCAACAATATTTCCTTCCATAGACAAAGCTTTTCTCATATCAAAATGTTGGTGCCATGTGAATTGTACTCAATGTAAATATACTTTCCTTGAGTAAATGACATTTTTCGTCAAGTTTGACTGCATAGTTTCAACTTTTATATTCATGCAAAACTGATTTCATTAATGGCAACTGGCCTCCGGAACTGGGTTTAAAAATTGGCAAGATCAAGTAACTAGAATGTGGCACTGGGCACACATGTTTCTTGGGTGACATTATTCCATATTTCAAAGTGAAAACTTATGAAATGTAGAAGATCCAAAGATTTTAAACACCCAAATCACATCTTCACAACAATTCTGCAAATTACCCTATCCAATAACAATGAACTACATTTGGTTTTGACTTTGAAAACAAGTCAAACAACCTCCTAAAAACCCAATTTTCTGATATTGGTAGTATTCTATATGGATAATATGGATCCAAAAGGTTGGCTCTTGAAAATCATCCAGAAACATTTGGTAACCGCTCGCAGGTGGCCACTTGGAAGTGCAGAAAAAAGAAAACATGAGGAACACCAATTTCTACAAATGAAAAGAATCTTGAAAAGTGTGTATACAAAAACCCTCAGGATCTGAAACCTTTCAAACTGGAAGGAAAATTTGGTCTACAATAAAGGGGCACCAATTTCTTTGTATGACCAATCATGGCATTCAATATATAACTTCACAAACAGGGCCTTAGACCAAACTGTGCAGCTGATTCTGCATTAAATTGTTAGAAACTGCAAATGGAATCGGATTGGAAAACTGAGAAAAAGGATTCATCATGGCTTGAAAATATTCATGGTAGCCCATTTCCATGCCTAAAATACAGAGGATCATTCAATTTTCCACTTCATTCAACCGGGTGTAAAATTGTAAGACCTCAAAGTAGGTCATTCATAAATTTGCATTTGATAGTTTGGCACACTAATAGAAACTGCAAATGGAATGGGCTTAGCAAACAGACCAAATAGACTTTTCGTAACTTGAAGATGGATACTCAAGAAATATTTGACCTCTACAATGGATTAAAAAAGAAATTTTTTCAATTAGGTGACAAGGTCAAAATTTACAATTGGTCAAACATGGGTACTCAGAATTATGGGCAGAACAAAGAAACAAGATATCTTTGGAAGACCAATTTTGAGGGATCAGAAAACCTATCAAACAAACTCGAAATAACTTGGGATTTGAAATATAGGCTCTCTGATATACAAGATCAACATTACCAAAATGGTGACCCATGAAACTCAATAAGACAAGATATTCAAATGCAAACTGGACCTGTTACAACAAATTGACACTTAGGCATAAATGCAGATTTTGACAAGTGCTCGAAACAAGACATCACGAAAAAAGTTGAAACTCAAATTTAATGACCTGGGATGTCTTCAAATGTAAAAATAAAGGTGATCAGAACTTGACATGCATGGTAGACAATCAAGCTTATTTGGGCAAATAGGCACAAAAAGTGGTCATAGGGGGTCAAAATGCAAAATTTTAACATGGTACTTCAAAAACCCTTACTGTGTTTTTTAGTCTCAACAAGCAGCTTGTAGGAAACTTTTCAACAACTTCTTCATCGGCCAAACTAAGTATGAAACAAAAATAGAACCGCACAACTCAAAATGAGTAGACACGTCGCTTCACAATCGACTCCACAAAATTAACTCAAACTTCACTCTCTAGATGAGACATGTTAAGCGCTCTTAACCAAACATTCTGAACTCAAAAGTGAAAAAAAATCCAAACATGCATATCCAAATGATAGGTGCAACTGAAGAAACAATAAAAATATTGTTGGCTCTTAATAAACAATCTCTTGAAACTGTAACTAGCAAATAAATCATTATAACTCAACTTCAACTGCACAACTGAATCTGCATCTCTGAACATAGCATAATGAATATATTGTTAGCAATAACTGAGAGGGGGGGTGAATCAGTGGCCTCAGAAAATTTATCCTTTTTAAACTTTAATCCACCAATCAATACTTCTCAAATTATTAAGTCCCAACAAGATGCATGCCATTGAAATATTTGAAATAAATAATTGTCTGTCGGTCTACCTTGTTTGACCTATTTCTCCTTGATAACTAATAAGCAATAAACTATATTTACCGATACTTAGTAAATATCTAGAGTATACCAGTCAATCCATAAATCCATATGTATAATGTAAAATAGCAAAGTAATAAATCATGCACATATAACACAAATATTTTAACATGAAAACCCTGTTAAGGGAAAAAACCACTGGGACCAGTACCCCAAATTTTCAATCTTCTAAAGTGAGCCCTGTTAGGAGCCAACCCTATTAAAGGTTACAAACACACTATTAAGTGTGACCTTGTTAGAGGATTTTCAATACATAGGTTGTCACTAAGTATCTAGCATCTATGCTACCATCCTTGAATCAGTCTCATGACTATCAATAGGCTTTATACAAATCTTACTACCATCCTTGAATCAGCCTCCTTCTTAGAATTTCAATAGGCTTTATGTAAGACCGGTGCTACTATCATGAGTCAAACTTCTGGTAATCTGTTAGGATATACCTCAATTACAAAAGACTGTTAAGTCCTGCTCTGTTAAGAGACATAATACTTCAATGGTTAAACTGAAACAAAATGACCTATTTGTAATGCAACTTAATTGCAAATTTTTAGATCTATTTACTTACAATATCTTTCTGATCAATGTATCAATATAATTCCTTTGTACTCAACTCTTTCTTCTCTATGATGATGTGCTTCTCTGTCCGTCGGTGTCTGCAGAATTCTTTAGCTCTCCCTCAGCTTGATTGATCAGGAATGCATGAGGTTAATCCTTCATCATTTTCTCTTTAGCATCTTCTATTAGTTCACTCCCCCATGTATCTGATTGCTTCTCGACCACCCTTAGAATGAATTATGCTTGTCTCTTAAATAGACATGATTTCCTTAATTCTAGTTTCTTGATTCTTGATTCTTGGCATGAAAAATAATCCAGCCAATTTGATTTATGGCTTTAAATCCTAATTTATCTTATATTTATCTTCTTGCCAACTATATAAATCACTTTTCTTAACTATGTTTGAATAAAAACAAATAAAACAACGAGTTAAGTCTATCCTTTAGCTCTGTCAGCTAGATATTTTGTCTATTTCTGATCTCTCTATTCTATCGGTTAAATCTACATTTTGTCACCGGTGACAACTACCAGTTCTGTCAGTGTCGCTTCAGTTAGCTTCAGGATCTCCGTCCGTCGGGCATCATTGGATCTTTCTCATCGGGAAACACTGTGTTTATCTCATCGGGCATCCTTTGATTCTGCTTCATCAGGCAATATTGTCTTCTACTCATCGGGCATCACTGTGACTTTTATCTCTGTCTTTACTGATGGTGTGCACTCCCCTGGTGTATTCTATTACTTAGTGAATACTTGACTTTTATACATTTCTGAAAGCATAACCTATATTCCATTGGTTCTCTAAAGTCTTTGGCATTATGTATATGACCATATAGATGATATCAAGTTGACATCAATGACAATACAAACCATTAAATGATTTAATGTCTTGCATCATCTTCAACTTAATATAGTCAACCATTTAATCAGTTACATGTCATCAATCTCTCCCTTTGGCATTGATGGCAACATACTATATTATCACACTATACTATTGCTAATACAATATGAAATACAATTGTTGAGATTCATCAAATTACCAAACAGTTTATTTTCATAACCGATAAAATAGCTGACCGCCGATAAGCTCTTTGTAAGCTTAGATTTGATTCTTGGAGCTTTCCTTTATTTCTTCTTCTGATGTGTTGTAACCTTTGTTGGTGTCAATTTTCTCTTTGACTGTTCTACATCTTTGATGTCACTGGCTTGTATTTGCAAAATTTTTTATACAAGAACTCTCCCTTTAAATATGATCTCTCCCTGTTTCGAGTAATCTGATAATGAAAAGTTTTTTGATGATAATATGGAAACATTCTCTCCCTTTGATGACATTGCCAAACAAATATTTTACAAATATCTGACATTCTGTCAACTAATTCCTTTTTTCCATAATATATTCCTTCAAATTCCCTTATCCATTATCAATATAACAATCTACTCTAGTTCTTGGTTTTGATATATATCTTGTTGTATATAGATGTAGCTTTGAGGTTTAGCTTCTGCTTGCATCAGTCATGATTGATATTCTGATAATATATGGTTGATGCAGCCTTCAGTCCTATTACTGATTGTTAGACATGGGTTTTACCCCTAGTCTTTTCCTCAGGTACTCAAATGTATCCTTTGGTAGTGGCTTAGTGAAGATATTAGCCAATAGTTCTTTTGATTGCACATATTCAAGTATCACCTCTTTTTCTTGAACTTGTCCTCTCAAATAATGATACTTGATGGAAATGTGTTTAGTCTTCGCATGCATGACTAGATTCTTGAAAATATTTATTGCACTTGTGTTATCACAATAGATAATCACTGGTTCTTTGATCTTCATATGCATTCCTTCCAGCAATTATTTGATCCATGCAATGTTTGAGTAGTTTGCAGCAGCAAACACATATTCTGCTTTTGTAGTGGACTAAGAGATGCATCCTTGCTTCTTGCTAATCCATGTAACAAGTCTATCACCCATAAAGAATGCTCCTCTAGCTGTGCTCTTTCGTTCATCAAGATTTCCTTCCCAATCAGCATTGGTAAACACTTTTAGTTCAAATTTTCCTTCTCTTCTATACCATAAGCCAAATTTCTTAGTATTCTTTTTATAGCAGTTATATGTGATTCCCTGGGGTTAGCAGAAAATTCCTACTGCATGTGCAATATCTGGTCTAGTGTGTACAATATACATGATTTTTCCTATCATGGTTCTGTATAGAGTCTAATTTAGCTCTGTTGTCTTTTCTTCTTTTGTTATTTTGCATCCAGTAGCCATTGGTGTTCCAACAGATTTGGAATCTTCCATCTTAAATATTTTCATAACTTCTTTTATCTATTTGGACTGAGTGATGAAAATACCTTCACTTTGTTGAATGATCTATAGACCAAGAAAGAACTTGATCTCTCCAAACATAGACATCTCAAATTCCTTTCTCATCTCATTAGAAAATGATTTGCATAGCATATCATTGCCTC
>MU224512.1:551259-561316 GCA_018584345.1 Thuja plicata
TTTAAAAACATGACTGTCATCATTCTAGAGTAATCATCAACAAAGAGAATAAAATATCTATCTCCATAATAGCTCTTTGTCCTCATAGGTCCACATAAATCAGTATGGACTAATTATAGAATATCATGAGATGTATGGGCTTTTCTTTTGAAACTAGACTTAGTCATTTTACCTTTTTGACAATTCTTGCACATGATGTTGTCTAGCTTTGTCATCGTCGGTAAGCCTCTTAAACTTCTTTTTCTTCTTATCTTCATCATGTTGTCAAAGTTCACATGACACAACCTTTTGTGCCATAGCCATATGTCTTTGTTTCTAGTCATCAAGCAAGTTGGGTTAGTATCATTTAGATAGAATAAGTTACCTTTGGTCTGTTCACCGGTACCAATTAGTGTTCCTAATTCAATGAATATCTTTGCCTTCTTGTTCTCAAATGCTACTTTATGACCTAAATTATTTAGCTGAGAAACACTCAATAGATTATAATTTAATCCTTTTACCCAATAAGAATTTTCACATTTAATCAGGTTATTCAACATTACTATTCCTTTACCTTCAATTTGACAAGGAGAATCATTTCTCATTCTTACTGTACCACCTTTATAGTATTAAAAAGTATTAAACTTTTCTTTGTCACCAGTCATATGGTGAGTGCATCCACTATCTATAATCTAGATATATTTTTCCTAATCTTAGATATGAGTGCAGTTTCTTCATACCTTTCATCTTCATCTGAATCATCCTTCACAGATACAAACACTATCTCAATATCATCATCTGGTTCAGTGTCAGTATCTTCATCTTTACAAGTAGCTAGATAGCTAGCCTTCTTGCCTTTGTCCTTGTAATCTTGGGTATCACTTCTTTCTGATTGTCGATAACCTCTATAATCTTTGTTATCACCTTTGTTAGATTTCTTCTCAAAACATCTATTATCACTTTTCTCGTCTTTTCTTTTGGGACATCTAGCAGCAAACTATCCAATCTCTTTACAATTAAAACACACAAGTGGTAACTTACCTTTGTATTTACCTTTGCCTCTTAGCATTCTTCTTGCCATGAGTGCTTCAATTTCATCTAGATCTTCTTCTTCACTTTCACTTTCATTGTCTCTTCTAGATGAATGTCTCTAACTAGTTTTGCTTATTCTCACAGAAGACTTGAATGCAGACTCTATGCTTGGTAAGACACTATTATCAAAATTGTTCATCTCAAATGAAATTAGTCTACCAATCAGGCTATCAAGAGTGACTGTATTGTTTTCTACTGCTCTCATTTCTTGAATAGCAGAGACTCTAATATCATATATGGTCAATAAGGTTCTTAGGATTTTACTTACCACTGTCTCCTCTTCAAGTGTACCTCCAACACCTCGTACAAAATTGACTACCTCATTCATTCTTGTGCTATACTGTGTGATGTTTTCACCTTCTTTCATTCTGAGATCATCAAAATTTCCTCTAAGGCTTTCTGCCTTGGCTCTCAGAACATTTGTATCACCTCCATGTACAAGTTTCAACTTGTCCCACATTGTTTTTGCATTTTTTCAATCTTTGACATCCTCAAATTTAGCATCAGAGAGTGAGGCTAAAAGCTCTATAACCATGCAGTTATGTTCATGTTTTTCTCTTAATTGATCCACTGTCAATGGTCCTATAGGCAACACATATTAAATTTCTAAGTATTGAGTAATATCATTGTCAATACCTGATAAGTGAAGCTTTATCCTACTTTTCCATGAAGCAAAGTTGTCCTTGTTCAACTTTGACACATATCATCTATTCATCTTGTGATCTTTAACTCAGGTCTTAAAACCTTCCTTTTAAGCACACAAGCTCTGATGCAAATTGTTAGTAATAACTGAGAGGGGGGGTGAATCAGTGGGGTCAAAATATTTATCCTTTTTAAACTTTAATCCACCAATCAATACTTCTAAAATTATTAAGTCCCAACAAGATGCATGCCATTGAAATATTTGAAACAAATAACTATCTATCGATTTACCTTGTGTGTCATGTTTCTCCTTGATAACTGATAAGCAGTAAACTATATTTACCGATACTTAGTAAATATGCAGAGTATACAAGTCAATCCATAAATGCATATGTAGAATGTAAAACAGTAAAGTAATAAATCATGCACATATAACACAAGGATTTTAACGTGGAAACCCTGTTAAGGTAAAAAACCACTGGGACCGGTACCCCAAATTTTCACTATTCTGAAGTGAGCCCTGTTAGGAGCCAACCCTATTAAAGGTTACAAACACACTGTTAAGTGCAACCTTGTTAGAGGATTTTCAATACATAGATTGTCACTAAGTATCTGGCATCTACGCTACCATCCTTGAATCAGTCTCGTGACTATCAATAGGCTTTATGCAAATCTTACTACCATCCTTGCATCAGCCTCCTTCTTAGACTGTCAATATGCTTTAGGTAAAACTAGTGCTACTATCACGAGTCAACCTTCTAATAATCTTTTTGGATATACCTCAATTACAAAATACTGTTAAGTCCTACTCTGTTAAGAGACATAATGCTTCAATGGTTAAACTAAAACAAAATGACATGTTTTTAATGCAACTTAATTGCATATTTTCATATCTATTTACTTACAATATCTTTTTGATCAATGTATCAATACAATTCCTTTGTACTCAACTATTTCTACTCTATGATGTTGTGCTTCTCTGTCTGTTGGTGTCTACAAAATTATTTACCTCTCCCTCAGCTTGATTGATGAGGACTGCATGAAGTTAATCCTTCATCAGTTTCTCTTCAGCATCTTCTATCAGTTCACTCCCTCATGTATCTGATTGCTTCTCGACCACCCTTAGAATGAATTATGCTTGTCTCTTAAATAGACATGATTTCCTTAATTCTAGGTTCTTGATTCTTGATTCTCTATTCTTGGCATGAAAAATAATCCAGCCAATTTGATTTATGGCTTTAACTCCTGATTTATCTCGTAGTTATCTTCTTGCCAACCATATAAATCACTTTGCTTAACTGTGTTTAAATAAAACAAATAAAACAACCAGTTAAGTCTATCCTTTAGCTTTTCTAGTTAGATATTTTGTCATTTTTTGATCTCTCTATTTTGTCGGTCAAATTTGCAATTCATCACCGGTGACAGCTGCTAGTCTATCAGTGTTGCTTCAGTTAGCTTTGGGATCTCCATCTGTCGGGCATCATTGGATCTTTCTCATCACGAAACACTGTGTTTATCTCGTTAGGAATCCTTTTATTCTGCTTCGTCAGGCAATACTGTCTTCTACTCATTGGGCATCACTGTGACTTTTATCTCTGTCTTTACCGATGGTGTGCACTCTGCCGGTGTATTCTATCACTTAGTGAATACTTGACTTTTATGCATTGCTGAAAGCATAACCTATATTCCATTGGTTCTCTAAAGTCTTTGGTATTATATATATGACCATACAGATGATATCAAGTTGACATTAATGACAATACAAACCATTAACTGATTTAATGTCTTGCATCATCTTCAACTTAATATAGTCAACCATTTAATCAATTACATGTCATCATATATCTACAACATAAAAATAAACATGCAAGGCTCCAACATATCCATATAGATAATTACATTTAGGACACTGCTACATACTATATTTTTTCATCAATGAAAAACATACAATCAACCACTACCTCAAAGGAAAATCTCCAACAATCTACCTATTGATGGGGTTTTGCTAACCGGGTCCGCCAACACTCATAAGTTGTCACCAGGTTTCGGGGATACCGGCCAAGTCCGCCTGCAAAGGTTGTCCGGGGAAATAAAATCCCCTGGGCCTTCAAGCACCTGGGTGTTGGGTCACGATGGTGCAGGGGTCGGTTGGGAGGAGTGACTATTTTTTAGGGGGATAGATAGTTTCTTCAACTCAACACCTCCAGAGATTCAATACAGTAAGGTTTCCCCTAGGATTCTACACTTGGCGAATAAAATGAAGAAGATCTTGCAGGGTTAGAAACACTTCATCTAACTATATTCATGTTTAAACATTCAAAACATCAATAATACTCTGACATACTACACTAAATACCGACAAAATACAAAACCATCAGTTAGAATTTAATCAGTAGCAAGGGAAAAGAGGTCGTTAATCTATTTTAACATATCAGAGTAGAAGACATAAAGAACATTAAAATATGAAATACCATTAACTCAAAAGTAGGAATGCCAACAACATCATTGCCAAGAATTCTTCCTTCTTTATTACTGTTCCTTCCAGAAAGCACTGGTGCGTGATACAATGGTGGCTCCAGGGGAGCATTTAACTATTGGAAAAAAACAATGGAGCACTGAGCTCTACAACTTAAAATGAGGAATCACTTTTCTATTTCGATGGACAACAAAATCATCAATTTCGCCGACCCTTGGAAATGGGCCGATTTGGCTATTTATACAAATCTCTTCTAACCCTAACCCTATTTTATATCATGTTTCAATAAAACACAATATCCGGGGGCCGGTACTACCTACGCCACCCTACAAAAGACCTAGAGACAGAATAGGTTTTCCATGTCAGAAGAATAAGACAAGAATATACAGTGGAAGAATCAGCCTCAAGAAGAGAGCCAGTAAGGAGAAAGAAGAAAGTAGGTCCCCCGGGGACCAAGGCGACATGCCTCATACATGGGAAATGTGGTGCCCTGTCTCCAATGTGCCAGGTGTACCCTTGAGCGGCACCTTGAGAAGACCATCTTGTCAAAAAACCAACTATTAAGTTGACGCTTCCTTGATGTAGCCAACCACCCTCTGACAGCTTTTATCAACCTCTTCTGAAAGTGACCGGTCGGCCTCGGGGACCGAGACACGGATCACTTTAAAGAATACAAAATTTTGGATCTAGGACTCTGGGATCTAGAAACTTATGTCCCCAAAAGAATAAAGAATTCCCAACACTTGAGTTCTCCCCGACCTCTGAAGAAAACTCAAGGTTGCTTATTATCATTGAAAGCTTGGAGGAGGTGGGAAATACCATCTTCATCTATCTCTTTCAGGCTGGCCCTTCTGTATTTGGCAACCTCAACTTGTTCCCCCAGGTCTGGAACATTTTATTTAAACTCATGAGCCATTCTCGCCACGTCATGACCACTAAGTATCATATGGGTTAACTTCACCATCTGGGCCCCATCTATCCCTTCCGAAGATTGATAACGGGATTTCATTATTTCATCAAAACTCCCCAAAACTGAATCTTTAGGGATACATGTATCTATGCTAAGGGGATTAGCCCTGGAAGTCTTTATCACAAAAGACTTGTATAAATTGGAAGAATATTTTACAGCATTTACCTTATCCTGCAGAGACCCTACCAGTTGCTTGATTACCTCCAATGTGAGGTCAAGTATGGAGTGTTGGGTTCTCACAAAATCAAATGATTCATCACCCAGAATTTTGGATTCAGAAATCATATCTTCTCCCAGGTTAAGAAGTTCTTCAAGCTCCACCTTCCATGCCTGGTAATTTTTGGCATCACCCTCCCACAGTTCAATAAGAATCTCCGCCTGGTGAATGACCTGCCAGGCCATGTATAAATCTAGGAGGGTGGATACGAGAAAACATTGGGTGTTTCCTATCTGTAGGGCGACCCACTCATCCACCGCGTAAGCTTTCTTCTTCATTACTCACAGGGAGACTATTTTTCTCTACGGTAGATCTTCTGAGGTGGAGGCTTCTAGAGGAGTGACATTAATGGGTCGAGCGAGCTCAGTGAGAAACACCATAAGGTTTGCATTCTTTTCCTTTTCTTCTTTGAGCCTCTGGGCTTCCTTTTCATATCGGGTTTCCACTTCCCTTGCTGCCTCCTTCAACAACTCTACCTCACCTTGCTTTCCCATTTTTCCTAGTGATACCTCTACAATATTATAGTCTCCAGGGTCCGCGGTTGCTTCATCGGCATCTGGGGGAGGTGTTCCCACAACGGAAACTGTTTCTCCGCCCGGCCTAGTTCAGAGAGTATGAACTGTCTAGGATTTCTTGGCCTTTGGCGGGCCTAGACTTGGGCCATCATTTTGGCCAGGGAGAGAGGAATCATAGGAGTAGACTGAGCTTTTCTTTTCCTTCTCTCTATCAGCCATTAAGGTGGGAGGGGTGGCCTTCCTGCCAGAATTTATTCTCTTAATTCTTCCTTAGTGTCCTGTGGCTGTTGCTCTTTGGTAGCATGCACTTCATCCATCCCTCTCCCTACCCCAACTTCTTCTGCAGCAACATTCTCTTCAACCTCCATCTCCTCAGCCTTGTCCTCTATGTCTATTACTGGGTCTGGACTCTAGTAGGCTTCCTCGGGGATTTATTCTTCGAGCCGCTCTTCCTGTTGCTCTTCTTCTACTATCGGAGCCTCTTCCTCTATTGGCACCTCTTTTGGAAGTAGGGGAGGTGTTGGGCTGAGATTTAGAGTTTGGGCCACTGTGATCACCTGCCCAAAAGTTGCTCCCGGGAATGGCCCTTGGAACGCGGCGGCTGGCGTTACGGTCATTCCCGAAGGTCTAGTTCCCCTAGCGAATGCCATTTTTTCACCTTGTTTTTGTTGGTCCACTCCTAGACCTTGCATTTCTTGAGCCCCAGAGGCAATCTCTGGCTCTAGCTCTTTCTCTTCTACTTGCTACTCATGTCCCTGTGCAAGCTCTTGTTCAGCAGCTTCTTGTTCTGTCTCCGGGACCTCTGTCTCTGCTTGTGTATTGTCCCCCTGCAAATTTCTAAACTCATCGCTTGCAAATAAATCAAATTATTCCTGTGGAGGGGGACTGGCTAGGACCTCTATTGGCTCTGTTTTCTTCTCCAGTTCAGGGGAACTGGAAGAAAGGATCTCTACTTGTTGGGGGCGGTATGCTTCCAGCTCTGGCTCTACCTTGGGCTTTTTTCTGAGCTTCTTCTTTCTCTGGGTAACCAGAGATGGCCCCGCATCTCTTATAGCCACCGCCTCCAGGGGATCCACCCCTGTTTCCTTCACCACTAAGGCTGCTAATGACAGGGAGGAGGAGGGACAAAGTGGTCCGGCGATGAGTGGTGGAGTGGCCAGCCAATTTTATTAATTGCTCCCTCATCTGCTAGGAGGCTACCACCGATTGTTTTATTTTCTCTATGATGGGGCCTTCTTACATAGAAGGGGTCACGTCTATTCTTTTTCTCTTATCTACTCCCTGCGAAGAAGTCCCGGCCCCCGGGGTCAATCTTGATACCGGCTGTGGAGTTAACTTTGGCATCAGTTGGGCTACTCAGCGAGTACTCCCAGGGCACACCTTCTTAAAATAGGTGTGGCTTCGCTCAACCACCTCCCGAGTGAAGTCTTCAATTGTGGGCCCTTCCTGGGTGGCCCAGTTCACTAGTGGAAGAGCCTTTTTATCGATCCCCTTTTCTTTGTACTGGGGATCGACAGTGGCGGCGGCATCTAAGAAGTCCACTAGGAATCTATGGAGCTTTAGTTTCTGCATCATGTCGGCCATCATTTTGATGTGGTGCCTGCTCTGCACCTCCACATCATCTTGGAAATCTACCTAAAAGTCCTCCATGTGTATATGATGGGGCTCTGAAGCCCGGGGCAGTGCCGCTGCTATCTTTCCATGCGGATCAAAATTTTTCTGCGCTAAATAAAATTCCTGCAAGTTATAACTTTTTAGCTCATTGTCTACCTCTTTTGCGGTGGCCAAACTGCATGTGTAATTCCCATAGGTGATTGGGAATGGGATGTTGGGTATCTTATTGAAGGCAAAGAGGGCATGCACCTCCATTATTTGCCTGCAATACTCCAACATCACGATCTTGTCCCCATAGTGCTTGGGCAACAGGTAGGATTTCCCAGAGAAGCCGGTGACCCTAATGAAGGTATGCTATTGAAATTGAATATAATAATGTCCATAACTATGGACCAAGTTCATCACCTCAGAAGACAGGCGGTATATGGCGTCCCGGGTGGGTGTAAGCAGATGGTAATAAATGAATGCGTCATTTACCCTACAAACACTGGGGAAGCTGGCCTCCCATTAAACTTGTGGGAAATGGTCCCATGGTGCTTTTTGTCCCAGGCCAATCCTGAGCACACCGTCAGTAAGTAGTCCGTGGGAATGGGGCCTCTGCTGCGCTAGGGCCGAGAAAATGTAGGAAGACATGTAGAACTTCTTCTTCCTGTTCAGTTGCTGAAACTGGGAGTTGACATGGTTGGAGATTATTGTCACCCAGTTGAATTATTCTCCCTTGGTAGAGATGCCGAGGAGGAAATAATACATCCATCGAGAAAAATCTTGGGCAGAGGGCTGCTCAAAGACCCGGGCCAATGCTATCATCCCCATCTGGATGCTCTCCTTGAACTCAGAGCGGGGGATTTCTATCTTCATTCTTTTTGGGTCCCTCTTCGGGGCCTTGAGCCAATGGGTATTCAGGTATACGTGGACGGCATCCTCCAGCTATATAAATTGAGCCAAGGCATCAGTCCTTTTAACCACCGTGGCCCTATCAAATTATGGGATTCCCAGGCTCGCTTGGAATGTGACTGGGTCGAGGGACACTAGTGGAGTGGGGTATCCTGTGGGATCTGTGGCTACGAGCATAATGACCTGAACATAAGAGTTATAGTTGGTTTCCAGTGTTAAGATAAGCTCTGGGGATTGCACGGAGCATGAGAAGCAAGCTGCCCAGAGGATTCCAGAGTTCCCGATGTTGATTGCCAATTGATCTCCAGCCTGTCACTGGATGTGCATTATTTTTACCAAGGCCTGCATTTCTGGCCATGTTCCAACGCTAGTGTTGGTTATCAGCTTAACCTTGGACTCAATCTTTGAGCACATGATGACATTGTCCTGTACAAATTTCATAGTTAGGGGTAGCTTCTCTAGGGCCTTCTCCATATTGGATTTTACTGCTACCCTGGTTTCTGCTGCGGAAGGTAGCTCTGGACTTCTAGGTAGAGAAGATGCGGATGCTTTAGACATGTTTGGAAATGAACTCTGGGGACCTGCCAGACAAAGCGACCATTAGAACGCATTAATCAAAATAAATATTTTGAGCTCCAGAGATCTTGCCACCGAGATGTTCGCTTTCCTAAAAATTTATTTTCATGCAAAGATAACCGAAAAGCAAATGCATCACATAAACTTAAGATTTTTATTAAACATCCGGGTCTAGGGATTTTATCACACTTAACAAAGACACGGGATGGTTGATGGTAAGAGACCCATAGCCCAGAGAAGTAACCGTTGGTGAGGACATGTAAAAAGGCATGTCATCAAGCCCACGTGGGTGCCACGTGCAAAAGTATTAAATGGAAGTTATGGTGATCACGGCGGAGCCAACTGTCCGAACATGTGAA
This sequence comes from Thuja plicata, assembly GCA_018584345.1. NCBI lineage: Eukaryota > Viridiplantae > Streptophyta > Pinopsida > Cupressales > Cupressaceae > Thuja > Thuja plicata. The sequence goes on from MU224512.1 coordinate 560,594, forward strand.
AAGTGAAGGATACTTGGCTAGAATTGATTGTGCACATGGGACATTAATGAGGGTCTAACAGACTTCATGGAAGAGAGAGAAAATTGCCTGTTTCAAACTGGCCGAGAGCCAAGTTTCTGATGCAGGAGCATCCTGGGTGTAAGGGCAATCTTGCATCGCCCAAAAATATTTCTGTTTTCTTTTCAATAAGGGTTACCTTGTGCAGAGCTACTATTTATGGAAACTTGCTATTTTTAGTAAGTTGGCCATACGATCTCAGAATGTTCTGATTTTGTATGTGGAGGTTCATCTCAGTCATATCAGCTTGCCAGTAAAGTTTCATGGCTAGATCAGGTCTAGTTTTGAAGATATTGAAAATTTTTGGTTTTAAAAACAGGGTACAGAAACTTTGAGCTCAGTTTTGAAGGCTTTAGAGGCCCCGGATGAGGTTGAAAATTGGGCTCGATGATGCTTGCATGATTGAGCTGTTGTAGAGCGCTTCGTGGCATTTCCGAAATGGGGTTATAATAGTCAATCGAGTCAACTGGTGATGACTTATTGTCTCCGGAAGTTGGGTCACCTGAAATAGCAGAAAATAATTTTCCTTCAAAATTTTTGGGTTTCAAAAGTTATTTTGAGCCGACTTTGATGTATTAAAATGAAAAATAAAATAAATCTAAGTTTGGTCGGCCCTAAGGGCTAAATTTCTGGAACCTTCTCGGGCGGTGGAAATTGCCTATATAA
>MU224512.1:561395-577493 GCA_018584345.1 Thuja plicata
ATTCTAAAAGTTTGTAATTCCGCATTTGTGGAGATAATAAGAAGTCCATTTTCTGTTCTTGCAAATTGTTGTTGCTTCTCTGTTTCTGTTATGTGTTTGTGGTATTAAGGGGAGCACCCTTCATCAGTTTCAAACAGGAGGTTTTCTTCCCCGAAGTGAGTTCATGGGCAGAAAACTAGAAACACAGGAAACTCGACCACCTTTTCAAGCCACCTAAAAGGATATACACCAATGTCGAAGGAATATACACATAGAAGTAGAGGGATATATACACCAAATATACATAAAGAAACACACATATTCACAAATATACAACGCGGAACGACGCCCGTGGGAAAACCAGACAAGGTAGAGCATATATATAATTACTTACACATTTTACAGACCAACCACTTCTACATAGAGGGCAGACAACCCTTTGGCAGAGCCAACCCACCAACGGGTGGCAGAACCAGAAAACAACAAATAGACCAAACAGAAAAATGACAAAACAAATAAGACAAACAAAACCAAACGAAATAAAAGAAAACCAGAGAAGCGGAAAATGGAAACACCAACCTGAGAACGCCGAAGGTGGAGGAAAGGGAGGAGTTACCGTGGGAGCTCTACAATAGCTCAAGTTGTCAAACAGTCAGAATCACCACTATGAAGCACTCGCAACTGCCTAAAAGTGACTGAAAATGTTAGGCGTTGATTATCACTAACTCTCTGCAAATCGCTCTGTTAATCGCTTTGAAATCGATCTGTTAATTGCTCTAAGTGCTCAAAGGTTTTAATCGCGGTAAATGTGAAAATGATAGATAAGTTCTATTTATACCCATGGGAAAAAGGTAATCCTCCTCCTTCCGACAATCTCTGGACAAGCAAACCTCCGGACTCTAGGCCTGGGGATTCCCCACAATGATATCCTTAAGAACATCGTGGCGAAGAATCTCAGAGTTCAGAATCCAGTTTCCAACAAAGGACAACCTCTGGGAGAAAGAAAACAAAAAGGGAAAGAAAGACAAGGCAAAGCCGCAAGCAAAAATAAAAAAGGGGGACCAAACATTTTGCACACAAAATGTAGGGACGGGGATGCACGGCATAACAAATGGCGACTATCTAGGACAAATGCCTTAGTGCATTTTAAGAACTATAGAATCTTTGGTTAGCAAAATAGGAATAGGCTGTTTCCTGAAGCGTCTGACAGGAAAAGAGAAACATATCTGAGAGAATCCAACCACATAGGAGTCAGTTTGTAGTCCTTAATTAGTTTTGTCATGTGTGCTTTGGAATGAAATCAAGTCGATGACCTCTGGGAGGAGTAGAGAAGAGACACTAATTACATCGAACTAGTCATCAATTTTCTTGCTTCCCCCAGAGACCAGAGTTTCATCCCGCTTTTCCTCTTTTATCTTGTTTGTTTCTGGGCAGGGAAGGCAGTACTTCTTTCACCATTAAGCATAAACTTAGCTAATTTTAATAGCGGTACTTCTTTCACCTGTCCACCTATACTTAGATGTTTGAAGAGGGGATAAAGCTCTGGACCCGAAAAGAATTCTTTAAAGTTTCAAACCTGGGTCAACTAATTAGTACAATCGATCTACCCTCGGTGTGTTTGATTACTTATTCCTCATATTACTTGTGTTCACTGATTGCCAGAATCCCAGAGATAACACCCGATGGGAATTACTCAAAACGTAACATAACCTGTGAAACAACCCTGGAGACCAGGTCGATTCCGCCATGCTAAAGACAGATTCTAAAGTTCACCATGCCGTAGACATCGTAAAAAAAGCTAGAGTTATGCGAAGCATTCCAATTCCTGCAAGACAGAACAAAACGCCGGGGCCCGGAAAGAAAATCAGAAGCAAAAAAAACAAAAAAATAACAAAAGAGGACTGCCCCGGAGGACAGTCGACAAGGCTATTTACAAGGCAGGGTACCTTGCAACGAGGCACTCGGAAGAAATATTTACAAGCGGAAGGCTTTACATATAATACAACTTTGGACAAGCTTACCCTACTCAAAGTAGTGTTTAAGAAATTGTCCATTAACGGGAAATGCGATAGGTTCCCTAGTCAGGGTGTTAAGGTGATAAGTATTTGCCCCACAGATTTCTGAGATTAGGTATGGGCTGAGCCAGAGCCGTTGGAACTTTGTATGCTTTCCTTTCTTCTCTCGGGCCTTGTCCCATAACATGACCAAATCTGAGATCTGAAAGGCCTTGTATTGGGCTCTTCTGTCAAACCATTGTTTTACCACTGCTTGATGACGCGCGAAATGTTCAAGAGCTGCGTCTCATTGTTCTTCCATCCGCACCAGATTTAACAGTCAAACCTCCACGATATTGTCCCTATTGCTAAATTCCTACATAAAATGTAACACTAGGATCTGTAAGTTAACTAGGAATACAAGGTTCTGGCCATAAACCAGGTGGAACAGGGATGTCCCAAGGGTGGCCTTAATACGAATGTGATCTGCCCAAAGGGCAAATTTCAACTTTTGATGCCAATCCCAGGGATTCTATTCTAATAGATGTTTGATCACTTCAAGTAGATTTTTGTTTGTTGATTTAGCAATGCCATTTTCCAGGGGATAATAGTTGCTGGAGAACTTCAGAGTGATCTTCTGATTGTAGGTCCATTCAAGTAACCGTGCTAAAGAAAATGCCAGACCATTGTCACATACTAAAGTGAAGGGCATCCCAAACTGTGTGATGATGTTTTCTTCCAGGAATTTGACAAATATGTTTGCCGTGTTGTTTTTACAAGGTATAGCCTCAGACCACCAAGTGTAGTAATCAGTAGCGGTGAGAATGTATCGGTGGTTGGTAGATGAGTTGGGGTTGATTTTCCCAATGAATTCAAATGCCCACTAGGCAAAAGGTCTAGCATCATAGACCGGTTGTAAAGGCATAGCTGGGTTACACTCATGATGCGCCATGGTTTGGCAAGTATGGAATTTCCTAACGTGGGTGTAAACATCCTTGAATATACAGGGCCAATAGTATCCAACCCGAAGGATCTGATGGGCAGTGGCGTCGGCTGAGCCATGCCCAGTTCCAAACTGTCTGTGGAATTTACTAATCACTCTCACAGCTCGGTCTCTGTCGATGCACCAGAGGTACACCCCCTCGTAGTTTCTTTGGTAGAGCACAGAGTTTTTGATCATGAAGTGAGTGCTCTTCATCTGCAGAGCACGGTGTTTGTGAGGAGGTAATTTCTTTGGGCACTTATTATTTAGTAGTAAGTATACCAAATTAGTATACCACGGGTCTTGAGTAATGGACTCTAATGTGTAAGTTTGACATTCTATGTGGGGAGTCTCTTCTGCCATTGCTTGACTAAGTCCCTGGCCTTGGACTATCTTCATGGGCTACATTTCTAAGTCATACTCCTGGAGGATGGCCATCCATTTCTCCTGTCTCTTGCCCAATTCACTCTGCAATAGTAGAGACTTGACGGCCTGGTCTAGAATGATAGCATGTACCTTTCTCTAGAGAATATAATGCCAAAATTTCTTCACGGCGTGAACTAGAGCAAAGGCTTGCTTCTCTAGTGACGAATATCGGACTTTGGCATTCTTGAAGGGGGAGCTCATGAAAGCTATTGGTCGTTCTTCCCCTTTGACTTTTTGGGTCAACACTGCCGTGGCAGAATGCGGCGAAGCAAAAGAGTAAATATAGAACAGAAGGGAATAGTCTGGACTAGCCAAGATAGGTGCTTCCATTATTATCTATTTAATCTGGGCAAATTCCGGCTTTGCTTTGGGACTCCACTCAATCTTAGTATCCTTTTTCATCGTCTTGTTGAGTGGTTTAACTATCTGTGTGAATCCCGTGATGAACCGCCATACAAAGTTGATCTTTCTGAAGAAGGATCACATCTCTTAATTAATGCCAGGCATTTGTAAATTTAGCAATGCTTTGACTCTATCAGGGTCTATGGATATACCCTTCTTAGAGATGATATACCCGAGAAACTTCCCCTTGGTTACCCTGAATATGCACTTCTTGGGATTGAGGGATATTCCATACCGGCGACATCTCTCGTAGATCTGAGCGAGATGGGCGGGATGGTCACACCTGTCTCAGGACAAGATGGTCAAATCATCCATGTAGATGATTATGCACCAATTCATAAGGCGCTCGAACGCAATGTCCATGGACTTTTGAAATGTAGCCCCTACATTGATCAAACCAAAGGGCATTCTCCTATATGCAAACGTTCCCCACTTGGTGGTAAACGTTGTTTTCTCCCTGTCTTCATACTTGACTATGACCTGGTTATATCCCAAGTATCCATCCAAGAAGGACATCATCTGGGATCCATTCACTATCTGCAACACCTCATCCAACGAAGGGAGAGGGTGATTATCTTTCTTGGAGGCCTTGCTTAAGTTTCAAAAATCCACGCAAAGGTGGATCTCGCCGTTCTTCTTCCTTACAAGGACCAGGTTGGAAACCCATGTAGTGTGCTAGATTTGGAAGATTATCCAAGCTGACAGTAGTTTTTCTACCTCTTGACGAATCAAAGGCTCTATCAAGGGGTTGACTGGTCTTTGCTTTTGCCAAAAGGGCTTAGCATCAGGCTTTAGGGGAATAGTATGGGTCATGATGGATGTATCATATGTTTTCAAGTCTTCATAACCCTAGGAAATTATGTTGATGTATTCTCAAAGAACCACGAGAATCTTCTCCCTTTCCTCAGGGGAACAGGAGGTACCGATATGAATAATCTTTTTCTCATCGGGCTAGATGATGTTAACTTTTACAAACTTTCCTCCCTCAGAGGAGGATGACACCTTCTCCCAGGCCTAAGGGTCTGAGTCAAAGATTCCTTCTAGCGCAACCATCCCCTTTGGGATGGTGTTAGTAGGTAGGTCTATGATCCCATCGTCTTCGTCACCCTGCCCAGTATCGTCATGGTCTCGTTCTTCCACTATTTGGTTCTCATAGACACCAATATTCGCCATGAAGGATAGGATATGTTGATCGTCCTCAAAAACCTGAAAGTGGGTGACATTATCTGGAATGGATGGGGTGGGGACCATCTCAACTAAAAATCTTTGGAGTCACGAGCCGGCCATCGGCTCAAGTGTGCTGGCAGAGATGGCGAGGGTATCTGGGACATAGTTCTATCGTCGGGGAATGAGGTCAATGCCGAAGGCATCAAAATATTCAATAAGGCTCCAAGCCTAGTTCCAGTATGCGGCCAGCCTTTTGTCATGAAATGTGTATTGACTCTGGACTTATTTAACAATCAACTCTGAATCACCCAGAGCCTGGAGGTGGGTGATACCTTTCCTTAACACAAATAAGAGTCCAAGGACCAAAGCCTCGTACTCTGTGACATTGTTTGTAGAGTTAAACTATAGTCTGTAGGACGCGAGGAAGGACTTCCCTCATGGGTTGATTAGTTCTACCCCAACCCCACATCCTTTTTTGGATTGGGACCCGCCGAACTTGAGGGTCCATAAGTCATTGTTCGTAATCTGGGGCTGGGGAAGGGGAGTAGTCTTTGGATTATTGCTGGGAGACTTAGGGGTCCTTCCCAGACTATCGGCGTGAAAGTAGAATTTACCTCCAGAGGTGTTTGGACTTGGGATTCCCAGGGAGATGGCACCAAAGGAGTGCATCCCATAGGAGTACTGGGTCCCGGAGAATCAGTTACATGTTTATTCCAGAAGGTATCAAGGTGTCGGTTAGCGATAGAAAGACATGGCCCACACTCAAGTTTTGAATATTTCTGGTAGTGTACCCGGCACCAAGTGTCAAACAGGAGTGTAGCAAGAGTGGCTATGGCACCTTGAGAGTCAACCTCAACTCTCATCTTTTCCTCTAGGTCTTGGGCTCTCAACAACACTGCGGGATCCTCTCCGAGGATGAAATTGAATGTTAAGATTTCAAAAGGTCGGTACACCCCCAGAGAAGTCTCAGAGAAGAAGACCTCATTGACCCTCCCAACCTCGGTAAGGGTGTGTTTCATTTGGGGTTCACTTTTGATCCAGATCTTATTTGATTCTCCCTCCCACGGAAGCCATAAATGGGTGAAGTCGGTCGAAAAGTATCCATTCAGGGACTTAGACCAATTCCGACTTAGTAACATCCCATAATTTTCTGGGATGTCCACCACTTGGATGTCAATTATGCTGGCTATCCTGGGGTCCTGGATAAGCTGTATCTGAATGTTCTTCAATTCTCCAACCATTTTTACAGCAGTCTTATCTAGCTCGATCACTGCGCCATTAGATGGGGTGGGGTGGAATCCGAGCTTCTGACAAATGGACAAGGGCATGATGTTACCCTAAGCTCTAGAGTCTACTAAGAAGTTGTGTATATTCTTGCCATGGATATTCAAGCCTAGTAGGAAGGGAGGATCCTCATTGTTCCCCCAGAAGATGGTCACGTTAGCATCTTTGAATGAGACAGTCTTGGGCGGGTGGATGATAATTTTTGGGTTTTCCAAGAGCTTCAGAAGAGACTTCTTCTACTCGGGACAGTTTAGCAAAATGTCCATCAAGGTCATGGAGGTGGTGGTCTATTCTAACACCTTCGTAATGTCGAATCTTCCTTCTAGGAACTGGTGATTTTCTCTGGTGAGATCTTTTGCTTGGTTAGAGCTACAAGCTTTTGGAGGAGCGGGTTGATCATTCATATTATTCCAAGGAGGAGGAGTATCTTTGATAGGAGGTGTGGGCATGTAAGTTGGTCCTTTACCAACCTGACTCCAAGTATTATATGGAGCCCATGGGTTAGTAAAGGCGTTGGCCTTGAAGGGCGAGATAGATCCATCAAAGAATCCCTGTAATTCGGATTCTTCCTCATCTTCCCCGGAAGTCCCGAAGAAGATGGTTTCATAGGTGAAGGCACTATGGGTTGTCTCTTGGACAGGAGGCTCTAGAGGGGTGGTATCATGCGACTGCTGCCTGTCTAGCTGGGAGATCATGATGACCTTCTCCAAGGTGGAACAATTCACCTTATTGTGTGAACCTGTGTCATGCAATCTACACCAATTAGTCACGGGCTGAAAGTCTACAACTGGTGTGAAATGTGATGGTCTAGCACCATTTTGGTTTCCATTTTGGTTCAGAGGTGGGCCTCTGGTGTTTGCATTATTATTCCATTGCTATTGATTGGACCTAGACCCGTTATTGAAATTTCTTCCCCTGGCATTGTTTCGTTGGCCAGAGAAAATGTTTCCCCTCTGGGAATTTGAATTCTAGGGTGCGTAGGACCCTGCCTTCAGTTGGCCCATGTCCACAGTCAAGGTGGACAACATTCGCCGGAGGGATTCAACCTCGGTGGTCAACTAAGTGTTGGTGTCACAATGTGATGGCTGTTGTTGTTGTTGGCTTCCCAGGAAGGCAGCAGTATTAGCCGGAGTCGAGGGTGGCAATCCTCCAGTTGCGGATGACTGAAAGAAGAGCACTTCGGATGGTTGTGTCTAAGACTGTTGTGCCTACTGCGGCTGATTCCAAGGGAAAACTTTCAGACCCGGTGTCATCTGGGTTTGTGTTGGGTAAACATACCGAGCCTGCTAGTCTATCAGGGGTGGTGGAGGGTTCATCGCCATCAAGGGGGCTCCCATTGCTAGATTGGGGTTGTATCCCCCAGTATACGCAGTTCCACCAGGGGTCATGTTGAAGGGTGTGCTCTGCCCAATCCTGCCCGGGGATTTATTGAGACCATAGGACAGCTCTAGAACTAGGTTATAGACTTTTGCCAAGGTGTCCTGTTCACCCGTGGCAGTTGTTCTCCAAAGGAGAGTGGCAACGAAAGGGTCCATTGCATTAAGATAGGTCTATATAGTTACCTCTAGGGATGGAATAAAAGGGCCCGTGCACCGTTTTAGGGTGCACTGGAACTTATAGTTGAATGTTGCAAGAGGTTCATTGGGTTCCTTCCTGATGGAGATGAACTGGCTATGGGACCAGGCTAGGTCCACATGCACATGAAAGGCAGCTAGGAAGGCATCCTCCATGTCTTCCCAACTATTTATGGAGTTGGCAGGAAGGTTAAGGTACTAAATCAACTCACCTTGCCCTAAAGACAAGGGAAACATCCAAGTCACAACATCTTCATGCTGGATCCAGTGTCAGTTCATGGCATCCTTGTATGCCTGTAAATGCTCTTCCGCGGTCCGTGAGCCTAAGTGCTCATATCATGGGTAAATCTTCTCCGGGTGAGAGGGTAAGTCGTTGATTGCACCCGAAAAAGTTCCCATTGGGGACCTGGTGTTTCTGAAATATGCAAGCATTGGGGGAACTATATGTTGGGTAGTTTGGGCACTGGTTCCTGAGATTGCCTGAGAAGTTTGGGTATTTTGAGGTATGCTAGACCCCTAGACAATTGTGGCTAGTGTGATTTTTGAGGTTCATTTCTTTCGAGCAGGGGGCTCGAGTTTGACAAACCTTCCAGGATTCAGGGCAAACCTAAGGTCTCTTTCAAATTTCACTGGGGAGAAAGACCCAATCCCGCTAAAGGCTTTCCTTTTAAAACTATCACTCATGGAACCCTCCGGAGGTGTAAAATCAAAATCTCTGAAAGGGGACGAGTTCATGCCCTCCTTCTAGCGCCAGTTTTTGTTGACAGGGTTTTGCTGACCGGGTCTGCCAATAGTCATAAGTTGTCACCGGGTTCCGGGGATACCGGCTAACTCCGTCTCCAAAGGTTGTCTGGGGAAATAAAATACCTTGGGCCTTCAAGCACCTGGGTGTTAGGTCACGACGGTGCGGGGATCGGTTGGGAGAAGTGACTATTTTTGAGGGGGATAGCTGGTTTCTTCAACTCAATACCTCCAGAGATTCAATATAGTAAGGTTTCCCATAGAATTCTACACTTGGCGAATAAAATGAAAAAGATCTTGCAGGGTTAGAAACACTTCATCTAACTATAGTCATGTTTAAACATTCAAAACATCAATAATACTCTGACATACTACACTAAATACCGACGAAATATATAACCATCAGTTAGAACTTCATCAGTAGCAAGGGAAAAGAGGTCATTAATCTATTTTAACATATCAGAGTAGAAGACATAAAGAACATTAAAACATGAAATACCATTAAGTTAGAAGCAGGAATGCCAAGAATTCTTCCTTCTTAATTATTGTTCCTCCCAGCAAGCACTGGTGCGTGATATAATGGTGGCTCCAGGGGAGCATTTAACTATTGGAACAAAACAATGGAGCACTGAGATCTGCAAATTAAAAGGAGGAATCACTTTGCTATTGCTATGGATAACAAAATCATCAATTTTGTCGACGCTTGGAAATGGGTCGATTTGGCTATTTATACAAATCTCTTCTAACCCTAACCCTATTTTACATTATGTTTTAATAAAATACAATATCTGGGGGCTGGTACTACCTGCACCACCCTACAAAAGACCTAGAGATAAAATAGGTTTTCCATGTCAGAAGAATAAGACAAGAATATACAGTGAAAGAATCAGCCTCGAGAAGAGAGCCAGAAAGGAGAAAGAAGAAAGTAGGTCCCCCAAGGACTGAGGCAACATGCCTCATAAATGGGAAATGTGGCGCCCTATCTCCAATGTGCCAGGTGTACCCTTGAGTGGTGCCTCGAGAAGACCATCCCGTCAGAAAACCAACTGTTAATTTAACGCTTCCTTGATGTAGCCAACCACCCTCTGACAAATTTTATTAACCACTTCCGAAAGTGACCGGTCGGCCTCAGGGACCGGGACACGGATCACTTTAAAGAATACAAAATTTTGGATACAAGACTCCGGGATCCGGGAACTTACATCCCCAAAAGAATAAAGAATGCCCAACACTTGAGTTCTCCCTGACCTCTGGAGAAAACTCAAGGTTGCTTATTATCGTTGAAAGCCTGGAGGAGGCGGGAAATACCATCTTCATCTATCTCTTTCAGGCTGGCCCTTCGATATTTGGCAACCTCAACTTGTTCCCCCAGGTCTGGAAAATTTTCTTTAAACTCATCGGCCATTCTCTTCGCATCATGACCACTAAGTATCATGCGGGTTAACTTTTCCATCTGGGCCCCATCTATCCCTTCTAGAGATTGATACTGGGATTTCATTATTTCATCAAAACTCCCCAAAATTGAATCTTCGAGGGTACATGTATCTGTGTTAACGGGATCAGCCCCAGAAGTCTTTATCACAAAAGACTTGTATAAATTAGAAGAATATTTTACAGCATTTACCTTATCCTGCAGAGACCCTACTAGTTGCTTGATTACCTCCAATGATTGGTCAAGTCTGGAGTGCTAGGTTCTCACAAAATCAAATGATTTATCACCCAGAATTCTAGATTCAGAAATCATATCTTCTCCCAGGGTAAGAAGCTCTTCGAGCTCCACCTTCCATGCCTGGTAATTTTCGGCATCACCCTCCCACAGTTCAATAAGAATCTCCGCCTGGTGAATGACCTGCCAGGCCATGTATAAATCTGGGAGGGTGGATACCAGGAAATGTCAGGTGTTTCCTATCTGCAGGGCGACCCACTCATCCACCGCCTGAGCTTTCTTCTTCATTACTCGCAGGGAGTCTATGTCACTCTGTGGTAGATCTTCTAAGGTGGAGGCTTTCAGAGGAGCAACATTGATGGGTTGAGCCAGCTCAGTGAGCAACCCCATAAGGTTTGCGTTCTTTTCATTTTCTTCTTTGAGCCTCTGGGCTTCCTTTTCATATCGGGCTTCCACTGCCCTTTCTGCCTCCTTTAGCAAGTCTACCTCAGCTTGCTTTCCCCTTTTTCGTAGTGATACCTCTGCAACATTATAGTCTCTCGGGTCCGCGGTTGCTTCAGTGGTGCCTGGGGGAGGTGTTGCCACAATGGCAACTGTTTCTCTGCCTGACCCAGTTCGGAGAGTATGAACTGTCCAGGCTTTCTTAGCCTTTGGCGGGGCCTGGACTTGGGCCATCATTTCAGCTAGGGAGAGAGGAATCATATGAGCGGACTAAGCTTTTCTTTTCCTTCTCTCTATCATCCATTGAGGTGGGAGGGGTGGCCTTCCTACCAGAATTTGTTCTCTTGATTCTTCCTTAGTGTCCTGTGGCTGTTGCTCATTGGTGGCATGAACTTCATCCATCCCTCTCCCTGCCCCAACTTCTTCTCCAACAACATTCTCTTCAACCTCCATCTCCTTAGCCTTGTCCTCTATGTCTATTACTGGGTCTGGACTCTGGTAGGCTTCCTCAGGGATTTCTTCTTCGAGCCGCTCTTCCTGTTGCTCTTCTTCTACTGCCAGGGCCTCTTCCTCTATTGGTACCTCTTTTGGCAGTAGGGGAGTTGTTGGTCTGAGATTTAAATTTTGGACCACTGTGATCACCTGCCCAAAAGTTGCTCCCAGGAGTGGCCCTTGGAACGCGGCGGTTGCGCTTACAGTTATTCCTGAAGGTCCAGTTCCCCCAGCGGGTGCCATTTATTCACCTTGTTTTTGTTGGTCCACTCTCAGACCTCGTATCGCTTGAGCCCCAGAGGAAATCTTCAGCTCTAGCTCTTTCTCTTCTACTTGCTGCTCTTGTCCCTATGCAAGGTCTTGTTCATCAGCTTCTTATTCTGTCTCTAGGACCTCTGTCTCTGCTTCTATATTGTCTCCCTACAAATTTACAAACTTGTTGGTTGTAAATACATCAAATTCTTCCTGTGGAGGGGGATTGGCTGGGACCTCTACAGGCTCTATTTCCTTCTCCAATTTTGAGGAACTAGAAGAAAGGATCTCTACTTGTTGGGGGCAGGATGCTTCCGGCTCCGGCTGTGCCTTGGGCTTTTTGTTGAGCTTCTTCTTTCTCCCGGTAACCAGAGGTGGCCCTGCATCTCTTATAGCTACCACCTCTAGGGGATCCACCCCCGTTGCTTTCACCATTAAGGCTGCTAATGACTGGGAGGAGGAGGGACAAAGTGGTCCAGCCATGAGCAGTGGAGTGGCCAGCCGTGTTATTAATTTCTCCCTCATCTACTGGGAGGCTGCCACCGATTATTTTATTTGCTCTGTGATGGGGACTTCTTGCGTAGAAGGGGTCGCGTCTATTCTTTTTCCCTTATCTTCTCCCTATGAAGAAGTCCCATCCCCCGGGGTCAATCTTGATACCGGCTGTGGAGTTAACTTTGGCGCCAGTTGGGCTACTCGGTGGGTACTCCCAGGCCACACCTTCTTAAAATGGGCATGGATTTGCTCGACCACCTCCTGAGTGAAGTCTTCAATTGTGGGCCCTTACTAGGTGGCCCAGTTCACTGGTGGAAGAGCCTTTTTATTGATCCCCTTTTCTTTGTACTAGAGATCGGCAGTGGGGGCGGTGTCTAAGAAGTCCGCTAGGAATCTCCAGAGCTTCAGTTTCTTCATCATGTTAGTCGTCATTCTGATGTAGTGCCTACTCCGCACCTCCAAATCATCTTGGCAATCTACCCAAAAGTCCTCTATGTGTATATGATGGGGCTCTGAAGCCCGGGGCAGTGCCGCTGCTATCTTTCTATGTGGATCAAAAAAAATTTGCGCTAAATAAAATTCCTGCAAGTTATAACTTTTTAGCTCATTGTCTGCCTCTTTTGCAGTGCCCAGACTGCATGTGTAATTCTCACAGGTGATTGGGAATGGGATGTTGGGTATCTTCTTGAGGGAAAAGAGGGCATGCACCTCCATTATTTGCCTGTAATACTCCAACAGCACGATCTTGTCCGCACAGTGCTTGGGCAATAGGTAGGGTTTCCCAGGGAAGCTGGTGACCCTAATGTAGGTGTGCTATTGGAATTGAATATAATAATGTCCATAACTATGGACCAAGCTCACCGCCTCAAAAGACAAGCAGTATACGGCGTCCCAGGTGGGTGTAAGCAGATGGTAATAAATGAATGCATCATTTACCCTACAAAAACTGAGGAAGTTGGCCTCCCATTGAACTTGTGGGAAATGGTCCCACGGTGCTTTTTGTCCTGGGCCAATCCCGAGCATGCCGTCAGTAAGTAGGCCATGGGAATGGGGCCTCTGCTGCGCTAGGGCCCAGAAAACATAGGAAGACATGTAGAACTTCTTCTTCCTGTTTAGTTGCTGGAAGTAGGAGTCGACATGGTTGGATATTATTATCGCCTAGTCAAAGTATTCTCCCTTAGTGGAGATGCCGAGGAGGAAATAATACATCCATCGAGCAAACTCTTGGGCGGAGGGCTGCCCAAAGACCCAGAGATTTCTATCTTCATTCATTTTGGGTCTCTCTTCGGGGCCTTGAGCCAATGGGTATTCATGTATACCCGGACGACATCCTCCAGCTGTGTAAATTGAGCCAAGGCATCAGTCCTTGTAACCATCATGGCCCTATCAAATTGTGGGATTCCCAGGCTCGCCTGGAATGTGACTGGGTCGAGGGACACCAGTGGAGTGGGGTAACCTGTGGGCTCTTCGGCCGTGAGCATAACGGCCCGAATAGAAGAGTTGTATTTGGTTGCCAGTGTTAACATAAGCTTCAGAGATTGCACGGAGCACAAGAAGCAAGCTGCCCCGAGGATTTCAGAGTTCCTGACGTTGATTTCCAATTGATCTCCAGCCTGTCATTGGATGTGCATTATTTTTACCAAGGCCTGCATTTCCGGCCATGTTCCGACGCTAGTGTCGGTTATCAGCTTAACCTTGGACTCAATCTTTGAGCCCATGATGACATTGTCCTGTACAAATTTCATAGTTAGGGGCAACTTCTCTAGGGCCTTCTCCATCTTGGATTTTACTGTTGCCCTGGTTTCTGCTACGGAAGGTAGCTCTAGACTTTCGAGTGGAGAAGATGCAGATGCTTCAGACATGTTTGGAAATGAACTCTGAGGACCTGTGAGACAAAGCAACCGTCAGAATGCAGTAATCAAAATAAATATTTTGAGGTCCAGAGATCTTGCCACCGAGATGTTCACTTTCTTGAAAAGTTAGTTTCATGAAAAGATAACCGAAAAGCAAACGCATCACATAAACTTAAGGTTTTTATTAAACATCTGAGTTTGAGGATTTTATCACACTTAACAAAGACACGGGATGGTTGATGGTAAGATACCCGGAGCCTGGAGAAGTAACCATTGGCAAGGACGTGTAAAAAGGCACGTCATCGAGCCCATGTGGGTGCCACGTGCATAAGTATTAAATGGAAGTTATGGCGATGACGGCGGAGCCAACTGTTCAAACATGCGAAAAGTGAAGGCCACTTGGCTGGAATTGATTGTGTGCAAGGGACATTAATGAGGGTCTGACAAACTTCATGGAAGAGAGAGAGAGAATTGCCTGTTTGAAACTGGCCGAGAGCCGAGTTTCAAACAAGTGGTTTTCTGCCCCGAAGTGAGTTCATGGGTGGAAAACCAGAAACACAGGCGACTCGACCACCTTGTCAAGCCACCTGGAAGGATATACACCAAGGTTGAAAGAATATACACACAGAAGTGGAGGGATATATACACCAAATATACATGAAGAAACACACATATTCACAAATATACAACGTGGAATGACGCCCGCGAGAAAACCAGACAAGGCAGAGAATATATACAATTACTTACACATTTTACAGACCAACCACTTGTACACAGAGGGCAGACAACCCTCTGGTAGAGCCGACCCACCAACGAGCGGCAGAACCAGAAAATAACAAACAGACCAAACAGAAAAATGACAAAACAAACAAGACAAACAAAACCAAACGAAATGGAAGAAAACCAGAGAGGCAAAAAATGGAAACACCAACCTGAGAATGGAGAAGGCGGAGGAAAGGGAGGAGTTACCGCAGGAGCTCTGCAATGGCTCAAGTTGTCAAATGGTCAGAATCACCACTACAAAGCACTCGCAACTGCTTGAAAGTGACTGGAAATGTTAGGCGTTGATTATCACTAACTCTCTACAAATCGCTCTATTAATCACTTTGAAATAGCTTTGTTAATCGCTCTAAGTGCTCGAAGGTTTTAATAACGGTAAATGTGAAAATGACAGATAAGTTCTATTTATACCCATGGTAAAAAGGTAATCCTCCTCCTTCCGGCAATCTCTGGACAAGCAAACCTTCGGACTCCGGGCCCGGGGATTGCCCGCGATGATATCCTTAAGAACATCATGACGAAGAATCTCGTAGTCCAGAATCCAGTTCCCAACAAAGGACAACCTCTGGGACCAGAGTCCCAGAGATGAAAACCAAACAACAGAATACAACACTGGAGAAGAAAACCCCGAAGAAAAAAAACAAAAAGGGAAAGAAAGACAAGGTGAAGCCGCAAGCAAAAACAAAAAAAGGGGGACCCAACATTTTGCACACAAAATGTAGGGACGGGGATGCATGGCATAACACTACCCCTTTGACAATGATAGAAACATTTTATATGAAAAAACCATCAATGCAAAAGTTTTCTTCCTTTTTACAATCTTCTCAATATCCTCAACAAAACTCCCCCTAACTGCTTCATCTCCTTATACAACATTTGATTTTTCATGACTATATACTCCCCCAAACTATTTACTCCCCCTTTGACATCAATGGCAAAGGGTGCCAAAAACAAATAAGCATAGGTACTACTCAAGAGGTAGAGTGGTCAACCATTCATCAGTCACGAAGGACTGATGCACTTGCTATAAGTTCTAATTAGACTTGAGGAAGGGAATTACTCCCAGTTTCTCCCTGAGATACTCAAAAGTATCTTTTTGTAAAGGCTTTGTGAATATTGTTGGAAATATTCAGGACTAACAGAGTTACTGAGAGGGGAGGGGTGAATCAGTAACACTTAGAACTTTAAAACATTTTTGCACATTTATATTCTTTAACCATTCATACATCTAATCTAATGCAAACATGAAAATGTAATCATTCATAACACATAACACAAAGATTGGTAACCCAGAAACCTTCCAAATAGAAAGTAAAACTGGGGTGGGGATGGTACCCACAAAACTTTGGTACTGCAGTATAAAGTTGGCCGGTTAAGGCTTACAATGATCACTTCTGATGATCTGCCCTGTTAAAAGTAATTTGGACTGTTAGGTCCACCTTTTTAGAGGATTTACAAACATACAATGAAGTATGCACTCGATTAAGAGATTTACAAAAGACTGTTAAGTCTACCCGGTAAAAGGATTTACAAAACTGATTCAACTGTTAGGATGAAACAGTAGATCTTG
>MU224512.1:608315-620143 GCA_018584345.1 Thuja plicata
TCCTTTGTGATTGTAGTTCTACTTTCTTTGGGGAATGATGTTAATTCATTTGCAATAATATCATATTTATATGTACATATTATCTTATGAACATACTAACCCCACATTAGGTAGACCCCTTTTGTGTCTTATGTATGTTTATGTTTTATTTCTTGTGATTTGTCCACTTTTGGGGGCATTTCACAGTAGAAATGTAATCTATAGAGATGGTTATGTTTCCGTTAAACTCATTGTTCCTGTTAAAGTGTTAGCAATGACTTTAACATGGGGGCATACACTCTACTCACTTTTTGCACACACACACATTCAAAATATTTAAAAAAATATTTAAAAAAATTTCCCTTTATGGATTAAAAGAAACTAATCCTTAAAGCATGGTATTTAAAACTTTTTCTCTTTATGGATTAAAAGAAACTAATCCTTAAAGCATGGACATATTTTTTTACATTTTTTTGGATCTCTTGATCCCTCCAGTTTAAATTTACATAGATCTCTTGATCCCGCCAGTTTTCAATTTACAAATACTTTGATCCCTTTAAGAATGGATCTCCCTGATGGGTTGACTAGTGAGTAGCCACATTCACTAGGCGGTTCAACTCCATCTTTCCAATTACACCTTTGTATGGTTCACAATGGGACATAAGTTCTCATTGGGCGAGATAATCACACTCTATTTCTCCTTTCTTAACTAAGTGATGTCTCTCTTATCAGGATCTTAAGGATGATGAGGACTTAAGTCCCTTTGGGGCTTGAGGGTTTCTTTATCCCTTTTTATTTTAATTAGATTGTCTTTTCTGTATGTTCTCCTTTACCAAGAGTTTGTGTTGAACTCATACTCTTGCTAAAGTGGGGGCTAAATGTATAGTCAGAAAATGGAAGTACTTCCATAGGAGACTAGTTTAGCCTTCCAAGTGAGTGGTTTGGGGTCAAGACAAGTGCCTTTAAATGGGTTCCTGATCTTGACATGGCTTCTCCCCTGACCTACCTTTCTAACCTCCATTTCCTAACCTAAATTCTACATTCTAGGTCTCTGACCTGTGATCCTGGGATCTAAGGATAGGGTTGACCTCCTAGGAAAAGGTCAACCTCAGCCCTGCCCTAGGATAGGGTTGACCTTATTCCTATCCTAGGATAGGGCTGACCTCGACCCTGTCCCAGGGTCCAAATCCTGGGAACTATTAGTTTCTGGGATGTCGGTCTTAACAAAAAGTCTATTCCTGTTTTCGGGTCAGTCGTTTCAGGTTCCGAATCAGTTGATTCCTAAATTATATTTAATATAGGTCTTCTCCTAGGGGTAAAGGCTTAAATTATGATTTAATTATCCTATGTAGGCCTCCTTAGAAGATTGTGCCCTAGTTTCATATAAAAGGGAGCTTTCTCCTCTCATTTTCTCTAACCATGATTAAGCATCATTACGCAATTGAGAAGGATTTTCAAGTGCAATTAAAGAAAGCTAAGGAGAAAGATTTCAAGCAAGCATCCATCCATTCTCAAGCATTCAAGCATCCATTTTCATGAAGGAGATCCATTGGAGGCCATTGAAGGATTCAAGCTACATAGTGCCCTTTTGGTGATCTCTCCATCCACCTTCCAAGCCTCTTCCAAATTCAAGAACCCATTCAAGACTTGGTGTTGAAGATCTACAAGAGATTGATTGAAGACATCGTACATGATACATTCTACATTCTAGATCAATTTGATGCATACATACTTGTGGATTCACGGATTCGGATCCGCCACAGGGGCTTCCATATAAACAAGGTGAATTTATGTGTTTACTTTTTTTATCTCTGCAATTTCAATTATATTATAAGGTTAATTCCAAAACTGGGGTTTGACCAAGGAAAACACCTTTCCCCCAACAAAAAAACATTTTTCTTGTAGGTATAGGTTGGGGACTGTAGATCTGAGGCCATATCTGGATACCCTTTTCAGATTTCTTTTAGGCTGTGTGAACAGGGACACTTTCAGAGTTGAGCAAATGGAGTTGGCAAAAGTGGTATAGGGTCCATCTTTTTCATAGATGACATCGAAATGGAAAAATATTTTTGGGTTTTGTCTATCTCTATGTTTCGATTCAGTATCGACTGTCAGCATCTCCAGAAATAGTCTATAGATCTCAGAAAATGGCAATCTTTGATCTGCCATTTTGTAAGGTTGGTACTTTCTCCTATTCTTTTCAATTACTATCATTAATCATATTAATCAATCAAATTATAGAATTTAAGATCCCCTTTCTTGGTCTCTTTCCAAATAGTGGATTCATTTGTGTATTAACCCTTTGGGGTTGATCAAAATTGGATCTCCTAATTGCGTATTTGACGGTGAAAGAAAGGAGCATCTTATCTTCCCTTAATCACAATCACAATTGCAATATACAATCAATCAAATTCAAGTGGAAAGTAGGGTTAAGTAAATCAACACAAATAAAAATTAACAATTCAAACCCCCCCATATACCAAACTTTTTCATCTTTACATCTCCTAAACCACATATTTTTCATCTTACAGTAGGTACATTCCCAAACCAAATTTCATAAGGTGTCTTGTATGTTCCTGCCCTTAATTGAATTCTGTTGATAGTATAGACTGCAATACTGATTGCTTCTCTCTAATAGGTGAGTGCAACTTTTCCTTCAATCATGATAGTGCATGTTGTGTCAAGTATGATCCTATTTCTTTTTTCTTCAATTCCATTCTGCTGAGGGGTTCTAGGCGCACTTAGCTATCTTTTGATCCCTAATCCCATGTTCTTTGCAATACTCATAAAATTTGTCAGAGGTGAATTCTCCTCCTCTATCTAATCTTATACATTTTATCTTTAATCTAGACTTATTTCCAACTTTACCTTTGAATATTTTGAACTTCTCAAATGCTTCAGATTTATCTTTTAATAATGTAACCCACATCATTCTGGAATAATCATTAACAAACAAAATAAAATGCCTTTCAACATAGTATGACCTTGTTTGAGTAGTTCCACATAAGTCTATATGCACTAGATCCAATTTGTTTTCTACTAAGTTATGTTTACTTCTGAATGAGTTCCTTACATGCTTTCCCATCACACATTCCCTGCACAAAGTATCAACTAGTCTTGCAATAATACGAAGGTCTCTTACTGCCTTTACATTGCTTATCTTTACTATATTGTCAAAATTGATATGCCATATTATTTTGTGCCATAACCAACTATCATCTACTTTTGCAAAAAAACAAATTGCTTCATAATTGAACTAAAAAACATTACCTTTAGTCTTTGAACCAGATGCAATCATAACTCCTTTTTTATTATTAATGCACTTGTTGTTTTTGAATTCCAACTGATGTCCTTTGTCAAGCAACTATCCAACACTCAGTAGCTTATGATGTAAACCATCCACATACAAAACATCATTAGTGTTTTTGTTAGTAATAACTGAGTGGGGAGTGAATCAATGGCCTCAAAAATTAATCCTTAAATCAGCCCTTAAAACTTATAACCACATATTATGTCTCAAGTATGTCCTACAAGATGAATGCCTTGAATTACTTTTATCAATTTTCTACTTGTCGGATTGCTTTGTAAATCTCTCTTCTGTATGATTACCGATAAGCAGTCAACTATTTAACGAAGCACATTAAATATGTAGAGTATACCGATAAATCTAGAATTGCATATGTGAAATGTAAAATAATAAAGTAATGAAACATAAACACATAACACATAGATTTTTAATGTGGAAACCCTGTTAAGGGAAAAAACCCACTGGGACCGGTACTGCCAAATTTTCACTCTTCTGAAGTGAGCTCTATTAGGAGCCAACCCTGTTAAAGGTTACAAACACACTGTTAGGTGTGACCTTGTTAGAGGATTTAAAAGATAGTTTTTCACCTAGTATCTGGCATCTAATGCTACCATCCTTGATCAAACAGTCACTTGGCCTGTCAATAGGTATCGGGCATATCCAATGCTAATTTTATGATCAAAATTTTTTATACTCCTTGGGATGTATCTCAATTGTAAAAGACTTTTAAGTCCTGCTTGATTAAGAGACTTGATGCTTCAATGGTTAAACTAAAACACTAATGATCTGTTCATACATACAACTCAATTATAGATTTTTAGATCTATTGTAAGTGCATTACCTCTCCGATCAATATAATCAATCTTATACCTTTGCTCCACATTGTTTTGCTATGTGATGTTGTCTCACTATCCATCGATGTCTATAGAATCTAGCTCTTTCCTCGGCTTTTTGATTAGGAATAAATGAATAATTTCTTCTCCTTTAGATGTTATTTAGCATCTTTCCTCTTCTCTTTTTCACCCCACATACCCATTCGTAATGAATTGGGTTTGTCTCTTTATACACATTATTTACCTTTTCTTGGCTTTCTTGATTATTGGCATGATCCACAATTCTCACCAATTAGATTTAAAGAAAACTCTTATTTTAACTCAAAGAGATATTCTTTCCAACTAGACAAATCAGCTTTAAATCAATTACTTATCTCTGGTTTTATCTGGATGATTAAAACAATGATAAGTATACAATAAGTCTACTTATAGCTCTTGATAGCTAAGCATTTTGTCATTTCTGAACTCTCTATTCTGTCAGTCAACACTCCAGTTAGTTATCAGTGATAACTGAATGTTCTGTCAGTGTGACTTCAGTTGTCATTGGGATCTTTGTCCTTGTCTTTTCCGTCATGCAACACGTAAATTATTTCCGTCGGGTTACTCTGTGTTTTGATTGTTGGGAAACATTGTAACTCTGCTTGTCGGTAATGTTGTGCATTTATCTCATCAGGTAACACTGTGACTCTGCTCTTTTACTCTGACCATCGGTGTCAGGGATAACTTTAAGAAACCCCCTTCTAGGAAAAAGTCTAAAATCATGGCGAATCGTACATTAATTTAGGGGAAAAATTTTATTGATGATGGCAAAAAAAAATTTGAAATTAGCAAAATAATATAAAGGCATAGGCGATTTTTTCCCTTCAGAATGAAAATTCCATAAAATCAAGGTGAATTATAAATTAATGTGGGGAAAAAATATAATATATGAGGTGAATTATTTTCTTGTGAAGGTACAAAAAATATTTGTATTGGCAATTTTTATGTGTCGTTTGAAAATATATTTATTTTATTGCCTAATCTATTGTTAATTATGGGAAAAATAAATATTTTATTTGGCAATTTTCAAAAGATGCGGCTCGTCAATGCGTCATGTTGGCCAATGCCAACTAATATTAAATTTCTTATTTGAGACCATTTGATTATTGTAGATCAATGGTTGAAGTTTAATTTTGGCCCAATTTCATGAAGGAAACTGAGTTTTCCAAGAAGTCACCCGAGTAATAAAATGTAACATTGTAATTAATGCAACGTGCAATAAATATCACTTTTATTTGTTGCAAATATAACTAATCACACATTGGACACATAACATAATTAGATATTGTTAAATGTATTATTTGAGACCATTTGATCATCCTAGATCAATGGTTGAAATTTAATTTTGGGCCAAATTTCGGAAGGAAACTGACTTCTGCAGGAATTCACCGAAATGATGACATGTATCAAGCCTTAAAAAGTGCACTGTAACCATGATCGTTGATTACTACTGGTTATTTTTTGATGTGGATGGTGGATAGTGTAACTGCAACTTGTAACTTGTAACTCAAAAAGAGATAAATGCCTCGTCAGTGACATTCTTTAACTGTCATCTTTACCTATCAATAGTACACATGCATTTATGGGAAGATTTATGGGAAATATTTACATTTAGATATGAAATATTAAGGATAGTCAATTTAAATTTCTCACACACATAATACGCATAATGCATTTATGGAAATTGCATTAAATATGATTAAAGAAAGAATAATTATTAATTGCTAAGTATCTGTGATCACTATTATCAATCAAGGGGTCGGGGCTATTTATAGACAATCTGGTTTCTTTCTTCTTCATTTTGCTTTATGTAGATTAAGCGTCAGAGCTGTCGGTGGTAGAAATTGTGCCTTTGGTTTCAAGGTTTAGGTCTTTAGGTCTTTAGGCTTTCAATAATTAAAGATGGCTACACCAGTCCATTTGAGATGCACATCGCCAGATGACCAGAGGTCCTTTTTGGGCAATGTCTTAGAAGAAATCCTCACTTCCATTTGTAGGGAGGTTGGTGGTGACGCTTTTATAAATTTTTTTGTGTTGATATTATCGGGTTGAGAGTTCCTTGAGAATGTTGACAGATACCATGTCTACATGGACATTACATCCCATTTTTTTGTGTCTCTCCTCGACCTCGAAGGACAAAGGGTGGATATGTTGATGTTGTTGAGGAAGGTTTTTAAGCAAAAATTCTTGAAGGATGATGCCAATGTTGTTGTTTTTTCAGAATTAGGGTTGGGGATCCCTTGGCCAAGAGATATACACAAGATGTTGGTGTCGGGAAGAAATGTGGCCAAACAACCCTTTCTGTTGAACCTCAATGATGAGCAAGTAATGCGACACAGGAAATGGCCATGACTTGGGAGGGATTTTCTCCAGAAATGGTTTTAGGTTGATGAATTTGACGAGTTAGACTACACATGGCTTGACAAATTCTCAGAGATTATCCTCTCTGGAAAATTCTACTTAGACGAAAGGGAAGATGAAGATCCATGATTCCCTAGTTTACCCATTCCCATTACCCTAGTTTTTTGACAATGGACATGCAAATTTTCACTTTTTTTAACCGATAAGAAGTTGCCTAGTAGGTTTTTGTTTTTACTGTATGATGTAATTTTTTGAAAAAAAATAATAAAAAATTTCCAAGTTTGTTTCAATTTTCTTTTCATGTGTACAAAAAATAATTCTTAGACTTCTCTTTGATTACAATATATTAATTAGTTGCTTTACCTGTGTATTAGACATTTAAGTATATGCTTAAGCAATGGATTAGTACTTCCATTTTTTAAATCTGAAGACTTAGATTCTAAGTTTTTAAAATGATTAAGTTTCTTTATCAGTTCAGAGCAAGTTTCTATTTTTAATTTGCCAATGTGTCATATCGATGTGTGATTATAAGATAGAAGTAATTGAATTAAAATCTAAATCTGACTACATTGTAAAACTAAACATTTAATAATATTTATTAAATGTAATAACTAATAAGCTAAATTTTTAATTTAAAATGATTAAGTTACACTCACACATGTCCTAGTGACATCAAATGACAAGCCAAAAGTTAATAGGACCCGCAATAATGCGACAGTGCCAACGACCATTGGATGAGCATAGATCAACGGTGTGCGGTGTATTTTGGGCCGAAAGGGAAAAGAAACCCCATTTTTGCAAACCTATTCCAAAATAATGTAAATGAACTCAAAATCACAGGGTCGTAGAATAAGTATCACTTAGCTTTGCCTTAAATTAAAATGCAGCAATGCAGTTGCGACTCGCCAATGCTGTATTGAGTATACAGTTGCACTCAATAATATGAAACTTTTAAAACTTCACTATAATAAAATATAGAGATATCATAGAGATATCAGAATGCTTTTATACTAATCCTTATTCAGAAAATTTGGCGGGAGGTATTAGGTATATAAATATTTGGTGAAGCCCGCATAATTATAACATGACTTTTGTTAATTCTGAGGTGATTATGAGTCGTCCAATACCTTCGCATGATTAATAAAGTTGGCTAAATTATGTCAGTTAATGATGAACATTCATAAAATTCTAGGCAAATATAGGCCGTCGATTTGGGGTTGCTTAGAAATTATAGGGGAATGTTTTAAATTTATGGGGACCAAAATTTATATTCCATTGGCAATAATGTGTAAGAAATGGAAAAATTAAATAAACCAATGAGTGGTGGGCCCAAGATTTAGACCCAATATTAATAAATTTTGGGCTATAGGGTCAATCCAATTTATGAAAAATATTCTCCAATTCTAGGGTTGCCGACATGCGACATTCGCCAAATGGAAAATAATCGCCACTAAAGTTTTTGTTGATCGATGTGCACTCCGTCGGTTCACTTTGTGCACTCCGTCGGTTCATTCACTTTGTGAATACTTGACTTGTATGCATTACTTATATCATAGCCTTGATTCATTGGTTCTTTGAATTGTTTGGCAGTATTTCCATGACCAAACAGATTATATCAAGTTGACATCAATGACAATATAATACATTAACCGATTTAATGTGTTGCATGATTATCAACTTAACATCTTAAAACATTCAATCAATTACATGTCATCAATCTCTCCCTTTGGAATTAATGGAAACATACTAAATTATCATACTATACTGGTACTAATACAATATGAAACATACAATTTCATCAAGCTTTCCTAATGTAACTATTACAAATGTTTGGCTTTCGGTAAGCTCAAATAACTATGATTTGATTCTTGTAGTTTTCTGTCTATCTTCAATCCCTTCACTGGATTGATGTAGAATATTTCTTTCTCTAATTTGATGTGTTCTCCTTCTATGTAAAACTCTCTCCCTTTGACTATTCTCCTTTCTTGTGATGTCTCTTGTCAGCAAATCTTTCTCTTGTTATGTACTCTCCCTTTCTTGTTACATCTTTCCCTTTGGATACTTTGATGGATATGATCTCTCCCTGAGTTGATAATGGATATAATCTTACCCTTTATCAGTATGATAATGAGATAATTCTCTCTCCCTTTGACAAAAATTCCAAACAAACATCTTTTCAAACAAATATTTTTGATAGTGATGCCAAACGGATCCTTTTTATCCATAATATATTCCTTGAATTTCCCAATCCATCGGTAATAACTTTGCTGCTTGGAGTAGATAAATACCTTTCTGTGTATCTAGATGTATCTTTGAAGTCCATCTATGTGATTGCATCAACATGAATGATATTCTGATAATATGTAGGTTGATGCAGCCTTCTAGTCATCTTACTGACTAGTAGACAAGGGTCAGACCCCTAGTCTCTCAAGTACTCAAATGCATCCTTGGGCAACTTGGTTAAGATATAGGCCAATTGTTCATTTGATTGCACATACTCAAGTATCACCTCCTTTTCCTAAAATTTTTCTCTCAAATAATGATACTTGATCGCAATATGCTTTGTCTTAGCATGCATGACTGGATTCTTGGAAATGTTTATTGCACTTGTATTATCACAGTAGATAATTACTGGTTCAAGAATTTTTATATGTATACCTTCCAGTAACTATTTGATCCATGCAATATTTGAGCAATTTGTAGCAGCAACAACATACTTTGCTTCAGTAGTAGACTGAGAGATGCATCCTTGCTTCTTGTTGATCCATGTGACAAGTCTATCATCCATAAAGAATGCTCCTCCAGTTGTGCTCTTCCGGTCATCAATATTTCCAGCCTAATCAGCATAGGTAAAGACCTTAAGTTCAAATTTTCCTTCTCTTCTATACCATAATCCATATTCCTCAGTATTCTTTATATATCTGAGGATTATTTTCATAGAAGTCATATGTGATTCTCTGGGATTAGCATAAAATCTTGCAACTAATCCTACTGCATGTACAATATCTAGTCTAGTGTTTACAACATACATGAGTTTTCCAATCATTGATTTGTAAAAATTTTGATTTACCTCTAATGACTTGTCCTCTTTTGCCAACTTACATCCAGTTGCCATCAGTGTTTCAACTGGTTTGGACTCTTCCATCTTGAATATTTTCAGTACTTCTTTGATGTATTTGGATAGTGTGATGAAAATACCTTTGTCTTTTTGCATGATCTGCAAACCAAGAAAGAACTTGATCTCTCCAAACATAGACATCTCAAACTCTTTTCTCATTTAATTTGCAAATAATTTGCATAGCATATCATTGCCTCCAAATATGATGTCATCAACAAATATGTTAGCAATCAAAATGTTAGCATCAATATCTTCCTTCAAATAAAGATTACTATTTTCACTAGTCCTTACAAATCCAATACTTTAGGAATGCAGTCTTTCATACTAGCCTCAGGGTGCTTGTTTCAATCTATACAGGGCTTTGTGTAGTCTACATATCATGTCCCTCTTGTCTAGATTAACAAACCCTTCTAGTTTTTCAATGTATACCCCTTCTTCAAGTATTCCATTTAGGAATGCAGACTTGACATCCATTTGATATACTTTGAATCCTTTACATGCAGCATAAGCAAGTAATATTCTCACTCCTTCTAGCCTAGAAATGGGTGTAAAGGTCTCTCCATAGTCAGTTCCTTCTTCTTGTGCATACCCCTTGCATACTAGTCTTGCTTTATTTCTGGTGACTTCTCCATTCTCATTCAGTTTATTCTTGAATATCTATTTTGTACCAATGACATTCTTGTCATCTAGTCTCGATACAAGTGTACCATGTCTTATTTTTCTCTATCTGCTCAATCTCCTCATTCATAGCACTTATCCATTCATCATTATCAAGTGCAGCATTGACAGATTTGGGCTCATAATCACAAATAAGACATCTTGTATTTAGAGACTTACTTCTGGTTCTCAAACCAGCCTTCTTGTCTCCAATGGTCTGGTTCTATGGATGGTTCTTTCTAACATATTTGGCAAGTATGGGTTCATCTCTTTGTCTATCAACTTGATCATTATTCAGTTCTTTCTGACATATTCTGACATATTTGGCAAGTACAGAATCATCTATTGCTCAAGAGCTCTACATTGTTGGTCAGGTAGAGTGTTAGGTTCCTCATTGTAAGAAAACCTATTGTAGTCCTGTGGTTCTTTAGTGCTTTCCTTTTCATTATTCTCTACAAATTTATCAATCTTTACATTTGCACTTTCAACAATTTTGTTAGAGGCCTTATTTTGATATTTATAAGCCTTGCTCTTGGTAGAATACCCTAGAAATATTCCTTCATCACTCTTGTAGTCAAGTTTTCCATTTCTATCATCTTTTAAGATATAACACTGACTGCCAAAATTTTTGAAATAACTTACATTGGGTGTGTATCCATACCAAAGCTCATAAGGTGTCTTTTTGGTGTCTTTCTTCAATTGTACTATGTTTAATGTGTAAACAGAAGTACTGGCAGCTTCTCTCTAGAGAATTTTGGTGATGCCTTTCTCTATCATCAGTGTCCTTACACAATCAACTATGGATCTATTCCTTCATTCACCAATTCCATTTTGTTGTAGTATTCTTGGTGCAGAGACCTATCTTCTGATTCCATGCTCATTACAAAAGTTATTGAATTCATCTAAAATAAATTCCCCTCCTCTATTTGACCTTAAGAATTTTAATTCTTTACCACTTTATTTCTCAACCATTGCCTTATACCATTTAAACATCTTAAATACTTCTTATTTATCTTTTAGAAACATGACTGCCATCATTCTAGAGTAATCATAAATAAAGAGAATAAAATATATATCTCCATAATAACTCTTTGTCCTCATAGGAACACATAAATAAATATGGAATAATTCTAGAATGGCATCAGATGTATGGGTTTTGCTTTTTAAACTAGACTTTGTCCTATCTTACCTTTTAGACAATTCTTACACATGATGTTGTCAAGCTTGGTCATCGTCGATAAGCCTCTAACGTTTCTCTTTTTTCTATTCTTTATCATGTTTTCAAAGTTCACATGACACAACCTTTTGTGCCACAACCACTTGTCTTCATTTGTAGTAATCAAAAAAGTGGTTTTAGTATCATTTAGATAGAATAAGTGACCTTTTGTCTTCTCACCGATACCAATCAGATTTCTTGATTTATTGAAGATCTTTGCCTTCTTATTTTCAAATGCTACTCTGTGACCTGAATTATTCAATTGAGAAACACTCAATAGATTATAATTCAATCCATTTACCCAATAAGAATTTTCAC
>MU224512.1:620208-635522 GCA_018584345.1 Thuja plicata
CAAGGTGTGTCATTACCCATTCTTACTGAACCACCTTTATAGTATTCAAAAGTCTCAAAATTTTGCTTATCACCGGTCATATGGTGAGTGCAGCCACTATCTATGATCTAGACATCATTTTTACTAACTTTAGATATGAGTGCAGTTTCTACATACCTTTCTTCATCATCATCTGAATCATCATTTAGTGCCACAAACACCATCTCGATGTCTTCCTCAGATTCAGTGTCAGTGTCATCATCTTTGCATTTTTATAGGTAACTGGCCTTCTTTCCTTTGTCCTTATAGTCTCGGGTATCTCTTATATCTAATTTTTGATAGCTTCTATAATCACCTTTGTCAGACTTCTTTTCAAATGATCTATCATTACTTCTGTCATCTTTTCTTCTGTTAGGACATCTTGTAGAAAAGTTTCCAATCTCTTTATAATTAAAACATACAAGTGGTAATTTACCTTTTTATTTACCTTTGCCTCTTTGCATTCTTCTAGCCATAAGTGCTTCAATTTCATCAAGATCTTCTTCTTCACTTTCACTATAACTATCTTTTCTCATAGTGTGTTTATGACTTGATTTACTTATTCTCATAAGATTTTTGAATGCAGACTCTATGTTTCGTAAGACACTATTATCAAATTTATTCATCTCAAATGAAATCAGTCTTCCAATCAAACTGTCTAGAGTAACATTGTTATTTTCTACTGCTCTCATTTATTGAATGGCAGATACTCTAATAGCATAAGTAGGCAGTAAGGTTCTTAGAATTTTACTTACCACTGTATCTTCTTCTAGTAAACCTCCAACTCCTCAGATAGGATTGACTACCTCTTTGATTATTTTGCTGTAGGGTGATCCCACAAAACTGTGTGCCACTTTTTGGCCAACTTTGACACTGAAATGAATATTCTGAAAAAAAAAACTTCACTTTCAGACTTCTATTGTCATAAAACCATTAATAATTTGAAGATGATGTAAACTAGTGACTTTTAGCATTTTTTTTCTAGTTTATAAATATATTTTCTAATAAAAAATTGGAATTTATTTGTATCCATTTTTCCTTCTCCTTCAAAAATTATTTTTGTGAAAAATATGTATTTTCAGGAGTGACACTCACTTTGATCAACATAACTTTTTTTATAAAACTGATAAGAATGTAATTATTTTGAATTTAGGTTTATAACACAAATATCTAGAGAATCGATTTGGTTTCATTCAATTTGGTTGGATATTTAATAGTTTATTGAGTTATGAAATGACATTAATTATAATTTGGACATAGGTTCACTTGGATCGCTCTAACTCTATCTCTATATATCAAAATTCATTTATTCTTTTTTTGATAGAAAGTTAACATAAATACCTATTTCCTAGATATTTTTTATAATTTTTTTTCCCTAATTTACTATTTTTCTAGAAGCGTCGAACAAAGAAGTCGCTAAATGGTCAAACAACCTATGTTTAGTAAAACTTAAAAAGAAAAGTCTTAATAAACTCAATATATATATAACTTGTAATAATTGGAAAGCTTTCTCTGAGTACTATCATCCTGTATTTGGGTTTTTCAAATGAATTTATTTAATGCCACAAAAAGTTAATGTCAAAGTGATTTTTTGTCAGCATTTTGATGGGTGCAAAGGAGACTCGATTATAGGTGTGAGTGAGGAGTAGAGGGATTATACCAAAGGCATTATGATCCAAGAGGCTTTTATCTAGCCATTTTCAATTTAAGCCTTCAAATGGGAGCTCTCAAGGCTTAAATCATCATATTTTCTTAAAAAACAGCAATTTTATCAAAAATCAGGATGTTCAAAAAAGTGGGACACACTATTGTGGGACCACCCTGTACCGAGTGATTTTTTCACCTTCTTTCATTTTGAGATCATCAAACTTTCCTCTAAGGCTTTCTACATTGGCTCTCAAAGAATTATTGTAGCCACCATGTATAAGCATCAATTTGTCCCACATCTTCTTTGCAGTCTTGCAGGCTTCGACATCTTCAAATTTAGCATCGGAGAGTGAGGAAGCAAGCTCTATCATCATGCAATTTTGTTCATGCTTCTCTCTCATTTTTTCAACTGTTGGTGCTCTTGTGGGCAACACATATTCAGTATCTAAATATCGAGTAACATCATTTCCAATACCTGATAAGTGGAGTCTTATTCTTCTTTGCCATAAAGAAAAGTTATCTTTGTTCAACTTGGGCACATATCATCAGTTCATCTTGTGATCTTTAGCTTAGGTATTGAAACCTTCCCTCTAAGAACACAAGCTCTGATACCAAATGTTAGTAATAAATGAGAGGGGGTGAATCAATGTCCTAAAAAATTCATCCTCAAATTAACCCTTAAAACTTATAACCATAGATTATGTCTCAAGTTATCTTATGTCCTACAAGATAAATGCCTTGAATTACTTTTATCAATTTTCTACTTGTCGGATTGCTTTGTAAATATCTCTTCTATATGATTAACGATAAGCAATCAACTATTTACTAAAACACAGTAAATATGCAGAGTATACCGATAAATCCATAATTGCATATGTGAAATGTAAAATAGTAAAGTAATGAAACATAAACACATAACACATGGATTTTTAACGTGGAAACCCTATTAAGGGAAAAAGCACTGGGACCGGTACCCCAAATTTTCACTCTTCTAAAGTGGGCTCTATTAGGAGCCAACCCTATTAAAGGTTACAAACACACTGTTAGGTGTGACCTTGTTAAAGGATTTAAAAAATATTTTGTCACCTAGTATCTAGCATCTAATGCTACCATCCTTGATCAAACACTCACTTGGCCTATCAATAGGTATCGGGCATATCCAATGCTACTTTTATGATCAAAATTTTTGATACTCCTTGGGATGTATCACAATTGTAAAAGAATTTTAAGTCCTGCTCAATTAAGAGACTTGATGTTTCAATGGTTAAACTAAAAAACTAATGATCTGTTCATACATACAACTCAATTGTAGATTTTCAGATCTATTGTAAGTGCATTACCTCTCTCATCAATATAATTAATCTTATACCTTTTCTCCACACTATTCTTCTTTGTGATGTTGTCTCACTGTCCGTCGGTGTTTGCAAAATATATCTCTTTCCTCAGCTTGTTGATCAGGACTGAATGAAGACTTTCATCTCCTACAGATGTTCTTTAGCATCTTTCCTCTTGTCTTTTTCACCCCACACACCCATTTGCAAGGAATTGAGTTTGTCTCTTTATAGACATGATTTACTTTTTCTTGGCTTTCTTGATTATTAGCGTGATCCACAATTATCACCAATTAGATTTAAAGAAAACTCATGTTTTATCTCAAAGAGATCTTCTTGCCAATAGGAAAAATCATCTTTAAATCAATTACTTATCTCCAGCTTTATCTAGATGATTAAAACAATGATAAGTATTCGTTAATTCTATTTATAGATCTTGACAGCTAAGCATTTTTTCATTTATAAACTCTCTATTTTTTCGGTCAACACTCCAGTTAGTTATCAATGATAACTGACAATTCCATCGGTGTGACTTCAGTTTTCATCGGGATCTCCATCCTTGTGTTTTTCGTCGGGCAACACTGAAATTCTTTCCGTTGGGTTACTCTTTGTTTTGATCATCAAGCAACATTGTAACTCTACTCATTAGTAATGTTGTGCATTTATCTTGTCGGGTAACACTATGACTCTTCTCTTTTACTCTGATCGTCAGTGTGCACTCTGTTGGTGTATTTAGTCACTTTTTGAATACTTAACTTGTATGCATTATTGATAGCATAGCCTTGATTCATTGGTTCTTTGAAGTCTTTGGCAGTATTTTCATGACCATATAGACTATATCAAGTTGACATCAATGAAAATACAATACATTAACTGATTTAATTCCTTGGATGATCATCAACTTAACATCTTCAAACATTTAATCAGTTACATGTCATCAGTTGTTCTTTCCATCTAAAGTTATAGCTCCTCTACCTATGATAGGCTTAGGAGTGTTGTCTCCAAATCTAACCATACCACCTTTTTACTTATCCATATGTACAAATTTTATCTTTGTCTCATGTCATGTGATGTGAACACCTGTTGTCAATGATCCAGTCTATTATGATGTCTTCTTGGGAAATTAATGCCAACTCTTGTTCTTTCTTTTCATCTTCAATGTCCATTTCAATAAAAAAAAATTCCATATCTTCAATTTCAATGAATCCAATTTCATCTTCTCCTAAATCTTCATCTATCACTCCATCTTCAGCATAGTAGCATTCCTTTGTATATTTAGGCTTGAAATTGGTTTTGCACTTCTTGACTCTTTTAGGGAACTTAGATGCAAAATGACCAACCTTGTTACATGAAAAGCATTTGAATGGTAATTGACCTTCATAGTTTCCTTTTCCTTTTCTTTCTTTCTTAGCAATCATAAAAAGGAGTTCTTCTATTTCTTTATCCTCATCTTCATTATCAAAATTACTATAAGTGTTCAAAGATTTCTTACCATGGACTAAGGCTTTGAAGGTTGTTTCACTTTAGGTTTTGGCTTCAATTTTGATATCTCAAATGCTAATTTTTTTCTGATCAAGGTCTCTCTCTTAAAGTCTTTCAAAAATTGCAAAGTCTCATCTAAGATGTTTATCTTTCTCTCATAATCTTCAGTCAATGTAGTCATCAATTTATCCATTATGTCTTCCTCTGAAATTTCTCCACCATTATTTCTGATTCTTGCAACTGCTTCATTAATCCTCTAATTGTATGCTCTGATGTTTTCTTCAGGTAGCATCTCTAAATTGTTATATCTTTTCTTCCATGTCTTTCTATGAACATTCTTTCCTTGGATATCTCCTTCAAACATGTCTTGTAGACACTTCCATATTGTATAGGATCTATCTACTTTCTTAATCTTAGAAAACTCACTATCAGATAAGGCACTTATAAGGGCTTCTTTGGCAATTGCATTTTGGGTGAATACTTTCTTTTTTTTAATAGTAGAATCTTCTTCTGCAAGGTCTTTTAAAGAAGGAACATCAATATTTTGAGTAGCTACTTCATAAATCTCAAAAACAGTGCAGTACAAATGTGTTATCATTTTGTTCTTCCATTCAAGATAATTCTCTCCATCAAATTTAGGACTGTCTTTTCTAAAGTACGCCATATGATCAACCTTAAGTTGTTAAAATTTATCTCCAAGGCACTTGGCTCTAATACCAATTGTTAGGAATAGTCCCAAGAGATAACTGAGAGGGGGGGTTAATCAGTTATCTACAAGATTCAATTCTTTATCCATTTAAGTTTAGAATAACATTAAGAATAAACACAACAAGATAACATAGATTATAAAACCACAATTTTGGTTATGGGGAAACACAAAAAAGGTAAAAACCTCGGTGGGAATTAGCACCCACAAAGAACTATACTAGTGTATAATGATCCCTGTTAGAAGATCATGCAACCCTGTTAGGAGTTGATCTTTACAATGCATTAAGTACAGTGACCTGGTCCAAGATCAGACCCTGTTAGGAGTCTTTTAAAAATAACCTTGTTAGAGGTGAGGACACACTGTCCGTGAGCACACTTCTCAAATGATGAAGGCTACAACCTTCTACACAATAGATATACACTATATATGATATTGAAATGTGAATTAGACCTATTTTCTTGATCAATTCCAGTAAATTGTAGACACTCTCTACTTCTATACATAGATCTTCAACTGATGAATGATATATCTTTACTGGCCCAATGCATCTAACACTCTACTCTACTAATTTCTCCACATTATCACTCATGTCAATCACAAATGATCTGCTATAAGTATCCTCATCCAAAGATATGATCAATTCAGCTTGTAGGAAACTCTTCAACAACTTCTTTGTTGACCAAACTAAGCACGCAACACAAATAGAACCGCGCAACTCAAGATGAGTAGACATGTCACTTCACATAGTCGGCTCCACCAGATTAACTCAAACTTCACTCTCTAGATGAAACACATTAATCTCTCTTAACCAAACATTATGAACTCATAAGTGAACATGAATCCAAACACGCATATCCAAATGACAGGTGCAACTAAAGAAACAATAAAAATATTGTTGGCTCTTAATAAACAATCTTCTGAAACTAAAACTGGCAAATAGATCATCATAACTCAACTTCAACTACACAACTGAATCTGCATCTATGAACATAGCATAATGAATATGTCTACAACATAAAAATAAACTCACAAGGCTCCAACACATCCATATAGAGAATTACATATAGGACATTTTTGCATACGATATGTTGTCATCAAAGACAAACATATAGTCAACCACTAGCTCAAAGGAAAATCTCAAACATTTCAAACCAAGCTCTAGGAGCTTTCTTCAGTCCATACAAAGCCTTGTGCAATTTTTAAACCATATTTTTTTTGTTAGGATCAACAAAACCTTCAGGTTTCTCAATATAGACTTCCTCTTCCAGAATTCCATTCAAGAATGCAAATTTTACATCCATTTGGTATACCTTGAATCCTTTATGTGTTGCATATGCACGAAGAGTCATGACTCCTTCAAGTCTTGCAATAGGAGAAAAAGTTTCTCCATAATCAATACCCTCTTCTTGAGCATATCCTTTACACACTAATCTTTCCTTGTTTCTAGAAACTTTACCATTTTCATTCAACTTGTTTCTAAAAACCACTTAGTGCCAATCACATTCTTATCTTTTGGTTTAGGAACAAGAGTCCAGGTCTTGTTCTTTTCCATCTTCTCAATCTCTTCATTCATGGCTTCTATCCAACTTTCATCATTCAAAGCTTCTTTAATGGATCTAGGTTCAAATTCAGTAAGCAAACATGTACCTTTAAGTTGTTCCTTGTCATTATACATTTTTTCTAATCTCCAATTATTTGTTTAGGTGCATGATGCCTTTTGATCTATTTGGAAAGTACAGGTTCCTTCTTCTTTGATTCTGGGCTTGCATTGCTTGGTTCACCATGCTCAAAAATTATGTTTGGCTCTTCTGATTGAGAATCAGTTGCCTCTATCTGAGACTAGGTTACCTCTATCAGAGACTCAATTTCCTCTATCTAAGAATTAGTTTCCTCTGTCTGTGACTCGGTTACCTCTATTAGTAGCTCAGGTTGCATAGGTTGTAACAAATTTTATGCTGATGAATTCAGTGTTTGGCATGTATGTTTTCCAATCACCATTGCTTGTGTCTTAGGCATAGTATCATGTTCATAATACATAAAGTTTATGTAGTCCTCAGGCTCTTTAATTCTTTGTTCTCCACTTCTCTCTACAAACTAATCAATATTTACATGTACACTTTCAATGACTTTATGAGTAGCAATATTCAAACATTTATATGCTTTGGTTTTACAGGAGTAGCCTAGGAATATGCCTTCATCACCTTTTACATCAAATTTTCCATTTCTTGCTTCCTTCAAGATGTAACATTTACTTCCAAATACTTTGAAATAACAAACATTGGTTTTATATCCATACCATAATTCAAAGGGTGTTTGATTAGTACCTTTCTTTAGTTGAACTCTATTCAAGGTGTGAATTGCAGTGTTGATAGCATCCTTCCAGTATTTGGTTGCAACATTCTTTTAAATCATCAAGGTTCTTCCACAATCCATAATAGATATGCTTCTTCTTTCTCCTATTCCATTTTTTTGTGGTGTACTAGGGGAGAATACTTATCTCTTGATTCTTTTTTTATTACAGAATTCATTGATAGTATTAGAAATGAATTCACCTCCTCTATCATATCTTAGGCACTTTAGTTTCTTTCATGTTTCCATCTCAACTCTCACAAGGTACCACTTAAACTGCTAATAAGCTTTTGATTTTTATTTGAGAAACATAACAGTCATTCATTTTTGAATGATCATAAACAAATAGAATGAAATACTTCTCTTTGGTGTAAATTTTTGTTCCAATTGGTCCACATAGATCAGTATGCACCAAATCCAAGACTACTTCAGTATTGTAATTCTTTCTCTTAAAACTAGTTTTGCCCATCTTCCCAATTTGACATTGTTTGCATATTGTAAATTTAGGTTTCTTCAAAGTAGGAATACCTCTTACTCTTATTTTCTTTCTTATGTTGACCAGGTTATCAAAATTCACATGACACAATCATGTATGCCATAACTATCTTTCTTCTACTTGTGCAATAAAACATGAACTTTCAGTGAGATCAAGATAGAATAGATTACCTTTTGTTTTCTTGCCAGTTCCAACTAGGTTTCCTTTACCATCCAAGAGCTTGGCTTTACCATTCATGAATTCTACCTTGAAACTAATGTTATTCAGTTGTGCCACATTCAGTAGATTACACCTTAGTCCTTCAACCCAATAAGCATTATCACATTTGATTCCTTCAGTTCGAGCAGTACAACCTTTACCTTTCACATAGCAAGGTTCATTATTCCCATATCTGATACTCCCACCATCATAGTGCTCAAGGTGTTCAAATTTTGTTTTATCACTATTCATGTGGTGAGAACAACCACTATCAATTATCCAAGTGTCATTAACATGAGAGAAAAGTGGTCTTTTCATTTTCTTCATCATCTGACTCATCCTTAAAAGCAATGTAAACCATTTCATCTTCATCTTCATCACTATCAGAATCTTTTGCAATATAACAAGATTTCTTACCTTTGTCCTTGTAGCTTTTGTAACTTTTGAAATATTTCTTGCCTTTGTTCTTGTTGAACTTTCTCTCATCTTTTTCTTCTTTGTTTGGACACTTAGCAGCAATGTGGCCAACCTCATCACATGAGAAGAAAATCAATGGTATTCTTACTTTTTACTTTCCATTTCCTTTGGAATCTCTCTTTGCAAGTAGTGCTTCAATGATTTCTAGATCTTCATCATGAAATTCATCATCTCTATCATTTTCAATATTTTTACCTCTTTAGGTTCTATCCATATTACCAAAGCTTAGTTTGGCTTTGAATGCAAACTCAAAATTGCTAGGATTAGGGGAATAATTGTCAAAATTGTCCTACTTAAAAGTTGGTAGCCTTCTAACCAATGCATCTAGAGTTATATCACTAATGCACCTCATCTCTTGAATAAATGAAACTCTAATTGCATAGATAGGAAGTAAAGTTATTAATGCCTTACTAACCAGTGTTTTGTCTTCAATCTGTCCACCAACAACTCATATGGGACTGACACTTTTCTTGATTCTTTCACTGTATTTTATATTGTCTTCTCCTTATTTCATTTTCATCTGATCAAATTGAGCTCTTAGACTCTCTTTTTTGGCTCTCTTTACATTGTCATCTCCTCCATGGATATCATGCATTTTCTTCAACATGTCATAGGCAGTAGGGTAGTCCTTGACTTCATCAATTCTGAATAGCTGAGTGAAGAAGCTATATTAGTCATCATTATGTTATGATTCTTCATGTCCACCATATGATCCATAGACATAGGTCTAGGTGGTTCCACATACTTGTGGTCTAATAATTGCAAACCAGTATCTCCAACAGTAGATACATGTAGCCTCATCAACTCTTACCATCCAGCAAATTTGTCTTTGTGAAGATTGGGGATCTCCCTTCTGTAAGACATCTTTGATATTTATCTTAGGCCTTGAAACCATCCATAAAAACACCAAAATCTCTGATACCAATTGTTAGAAATGAGTTGATTAATTGAGAGGGGAGGGGTGAATCAGTTCCCACAAAAACAAATCCATGTCCCTTAAATGTCTTAATCAAACTTATCACTCTTCTCGGTTAATAAAATATATTCTGATGTTACTTGGTTGACAAAGCAATATAAAGATATTAAATGTGATTAAGATTTAGTGATTAAGTGAAGAAACATAAAGCATAAAGAAAATATAATGTACACATATGACACCAAGATTTACCGTGGAAACCCAATTTGGGAAAACCATGAATTGCAACTAGTTACTATTTTTTACTCTTCCAGAGTGAACCCTATTAGGAGCCAACTCTGTTAAAGGTTACAAAACACACTGTTAGGTGTGACCCTATTAGAGGATTTAATCACCCTACTAGCAGTGGCCTTGTTAGAGGTCTTCAAACAATTCAATGTAGAAATGTCACCTTGTGAGAGGATTTATTAAAGACTCGTAAGTCTACTCTGTCAAGAGATTTGGATCACTGCTACAATTTTTAGAGAGTGAGAATGAGTTTGACCTGATTGAAGAAGCAATTATCTTTGCAGATTCAGATCTTTGTACTAGATTTAATTTGATCCTCACTGATCAAGAATTCTTTCGCAGCTCAGTCTGGATATTCTGTCCTTCACCAGAGTTCCATCTTATTTTTCCTTTACTCTTCATATC
Source organism: Thuja plicata (assembly GCA_018584345.1). Classification (NCBI taxonomy): domain Eukaryota; kingdom Viridiplantae; phylum Streptophyta; class Pinopsida; order Cupressales; family Cupressaceae; genus Thuja; species Thuja plicata. The sequence goes on from MU224512.1 coordinate 630,525, forward strand.
AAAAAATCTTCTTCTTTTTCTCATATTAAATCAAAACTTGAGCTTGTTTATATATATGATAGGCCTTTTCAAGTTGGCTTAAATACCTTTCCAAATAAACAATAAAACTTAAGTCTGTCAGCATCAATTAACTAATTAAATATAAAGTGTAAACTTTTGTTAGTCGGCTAACACTAAATGCAAAACTCGGTTAACACTATAATCCTTCGATGCCCGACCATTAATCGGTTGAAACAAAACTTACTGTATAGCCCGAGTGAACTTGGTGAAATATAGAACTTCCTTCATTAACTGACAGAACTCAGTTAATACAACAAATCACTTTGGTTGATACTCGAGTCTTCTTCAATGCCCGAGAGAGCTTGCAATACACTGACTGTTCTCGGTTACGTTTAGACATTTGTGTAACATAACTACATTTTTATATACATTTGTGTAACATCAAGGAAAATACACAATTGAATAATTTTCTTCATCATAGAAGAACATTGCTAACCAAGAAGAAAGTTGATCCTTGTCAAAGGCAAAGTTTATTCAGGACTGTGTGTAAGTTTGGTGGTAAATGTTGTAAGGTGATTGTTGATGGAGGAAGTATTGATAACTTGGTTTATGAGGAAATGGTTCAGAAGCTTAGTTTGAGGAGGTTGAAACATCCTAGGCCTTATAGGATTAGTTGGTTACAAGAGGATCATGCAGTAGAGGTTAAGGAATAATGCATGGTAAGTTTTCACATTGGTCATATCAAGATGATGAATTATGTAACATTGTGAATATGAGTTCTTGTCAAGTTTTACTTGGAAGACCTTGGTAGTATGATAGAGAAGTTATCCATTCCTATTAAAGAAAATGCATTACTATTCTAAAAGATGGACAAAAATTTACTTTGACTCCATTGAAGGATGAAGACAAAGGAATAAAGACCTTGAGAATTGTTAGGAGATTGGAGATTCCTGCAGAGGTTAGTGTAGACATTAAGGTTTAGAGATCTAAAATAAAATTAGAGAGGAATAGTGGTAAAAGGAAGTATAAGAAGAACCGAGGCATGAGTGTATCAGTTGAAGACTCAGAGGACACATCTATATCAAGAACCAGTTTGGGATCTATGTGTTAAATCCCAAAATATGTTCATTGAACTGTTTCAAGAACATCTTTTCACGCCTGGGGTGTCTGATGTAGGAGCATCCTGGGATATTTCACAATATTGTATCACCAAAAGTATGTTGGAGTTTGGATTTTGATTTTTTGTAGCAAGCTCAGTTGGAGACTTGAGATTCTCAGTCATTGGGTGGAAGTTCTCGGTTGGAAGATGTATTACTTCACCGATGGACTCGGTGACTGGACTCATTGGTACTTTTATTGATGGTGTCTAGCTTAGTTTTACCTCTCACCAAAGGGCTTGGTTTTCAGTGTTCTTGGTCATTGATGAGGTTATTTTGATTGTTTGGGCTGGCTGACTAGTGCATTTAATTTGAGGTTATGTTCCTCAAGTTTTGATGGACCAATGGAGGTGTGAAAACCTAAATCTGATTTGTTTCTTTCTCCTAGGTCAATTTAATAATTGTTGCATCCAATTGATGGATAACATATTGGGCATTTTTTTCTTGAATCCGATTATTGTTTAATTGATTTGTTTTATTGTAAAGCTGACTTGCGGCTGTTTTGTATAAAAGGAGGGTATGGGTAGAGTAGTGGAGGAGGCAGTTAGAAGCTAGAAATATTGAGTAGCTGATATTTGGGTTAGCTTGTGGGCTTGGGTAGATCTTATATCATATCCAAGTCTTATTTTCTTTGTCTTTTTCTTTGTATACCGGAAAGGCCTTACAACTCAGCATGTTTGGTGTAATTTCATGTTATTGATAATATGAATTGATATTGTTGTTTTATCTCTTTATGTTATGGTTTCTGCTATTTTGTTTGTTAAATGCTTCAAGGTTTGGACTATTCATTCTTGGATCCTCCATCCTTGAATGCATCAATAGAGACCAAAGAACAGAAAAATAAAAGGAGTTTTCCCACTGACTATCTGAAGTTTGGAATCAATTAAAGAAGGGGAAGAAAATATTGAGAAAAGATATATACAAGAAATATCAAAGAAACTAACCCAAAAATACAATTAGGTAGTCTGTATTATCACTCCTCAAGTTCAAGCTAAGAAGGAACTAGGAAGTAGGAAGCCCAATTACAAGCAGAGTACCAAAATATCAAGAGTGCACTAGAGATAGAATAAGGAAATTGTCAAGTGGCAATAGTTTTCCTTCGAGACAGAGAAAAGGAATTGGTGGAATAACAATAGGATATTTTGACCATGATAGAACAGATTGTCCAAATCAAAGGAATGACAAGGGAAAGGGATAACCAAATTTAATAGTTTCACATCCCGCAATGGTCACTACCTTAATAATTTGTACTGCATTGGTGCAACAAATATATGTATCCTTCTCAGATAAGATTGAGGCATTCATACCATGATTAATGTCAGCATTCAAGTCTATTTTTAATGATATGGAGCTAGGTGTTAACGTAGAGAATGCCCTAGTAGAAACCCAGGAGAGATTGATTATAAAATTATGGAAGCAAAGAACCTAATAGAAAAATTATATGAAAATGATGACATCAACTTGTTATCAGCTAGAATTACTCATTGAAGGCTAGCTATGGTGCGAGCTAGAGAGTTTATCAAGTGTGGAGAAGCAATTACATATACTAGATAACACCTTGAAATTTCAAAGCCTCTATTTCACAAAAGAAATCATAGATCATAATTTTCATAAAGGTTGTTATGTCTTCACCTTTTAGGCAAAATGGATCATTGCACAAAGAAGAACATGTTAGAAAATTAATCAAGCTAAAATGATAGGATCGTGAGAAAATTCTAGGACCTAGCCTAGAGGATTCTCAGGCTAGATTTATCTTAAATCTTTGGTGTAGATTTTTTTAAAGATGGATGTGTCATTGACCAATTTGATCAGCTTCTCATTCCAAGAAAATATTCCACTCTACAATACTTTTCGAGACTTCCAACTCCACTTTTTATCGTTGAATGAAGAGTGGGATCCTCTATAGTCTACTTTGTCAATTCTCAAGGATTTAATATTTTCCTCACTCCTCTTTTCTTTTGCACATGTGTCAGAGTTGTTGGGTTTGTATCATGCAGGAATGATTTCCTAGAAGTCGCCAATTTTGTATATCGCTATACAAATAGCCCTAATTTTTAGAGTGCACTATATGAGCTTTCATCTCTAAGGTCGGGTAGGAAAGCCCTTTTGGTGTGATGGTGTCTTCACTCATCCTATGCATTCTTTCTGTGTGCAAGACGTGTCATGTCTATGAAATTTTTTATTCAAAAGAAAGGAAAACCAACGCGAGAAGGTTTTCCATTGTGACATCTGTTTCTTGCGACGTTCAAGGAAAATTTCATTGTCATCCTTCAAACAAATGTGATGGAAAAAAGGTTTGTAGTTGATTTTTGGATTTGTGGTCGATGGACATGTTTCTAGTTTTTCTAGCACACCTAATGGTGTTTTCTTCCAATGATCATTAGCATGATGAATTTCTGAGGGCGCCTTTTGAAGCATGCACAATGATTTGGAAAATGTTTTTTTGTTTAAAGACTTTTTGTTTAGAGGGTGGTAGTTGGCTCAATTATAATGGTTGGATTATGTAGAAACTAATGCTCTCTTTTACTAGAGAAAAGACTATTTTCTTTCATCTGTTTAATTATATATCTATTTGAGACTTCATTTCTACAAGATTTGTCTTAATTTGAAGGATGAACTATGCTCCACAGAGCCTTTTAGATTTTAATTTGATATTGAATAGAGTGGGCTTTTATGTCATTTGAATAGCTATCTTATCTTACTCTTACATCTTTTTTTATGATATTATCTTCTCTAATGGATCATGTTTTGAACTCTTCCTATTAAAGATAGTCAAATATATAAGGTTGTTCCATGTCTATGATGGTACTAAAAATGAATGAATGAATATGAATACTATTGGAAGTATATATTATCTTGGTAGCTTTTATGGATGCACCCATAGAATGATATGGACGTAATGACCTATGTCTCAGATCTGGTAGTTTTGTTCTCACCCCAATAATAAAGATATCATGACATACTATGCATGAATATTGAGATACTATTTATTTTTTTGTTTTGTGTAGTTAAACCTTGGTTTATTATTAGTTGTTTTGAGATTATCTATAGAATATCTTGGTGCATCATATTTTTTAAGATTTAATTTAGTATTCTCTCTTTTTAACCCCCTTATTGATGAAGAATCAGCTTCTCAACTCCAAAGCTCATTTCAGATGGTAGCATCTTGGTACCACATCATTTTAACTTCCCATAAGTTTTGTTACCTTTCTTAATTGCAAAATTCAAGATCAACACATAGCACATGACCAAAAAAGAGTGATCACCAAATCTCCACCTAAGATATCAAAAAACAATGTTATGTGAACTCAAACGTCAAAGAAGATAACCAAGAACAAAGAGAGAACTTGAAAGTCATAATCATGTAACATGTCCTTCTATAGAAACCTCTAAGTCCCAGTTATGCCAAGTATGATCTCCTTCACAAACTAGAGAGAAAAGACACAACAACATCCAAATTTTTTCAACCTAAAGAGATCAAATATAACATAATATCAAGTATCTACATGGATGTAAGTTTCTCAAAGAAGATAAAACTACTCCATTTCCTATTTCAGAAAATCAGCCCACTACCATCTCTTATTAACATCATAAATTCAAATACACCTCAATGAGGTAACTATGCTATCCATATCTCACAATTAATTCTCCCCATAGCTCAAGATCGATGAATATGATAGAAAAGCAATAAGAACTTGAAAAAATAATGGAGAGTTCCTCTCAAGTGATAAACCCTCAAGTAGACCAAGAGTGGGGAATGAGAATGCTCATCCAAGAAAAATCTCCTCATAGGTCTCTATTAAACTCACATCCAACTAAGGTGTAGGATCCTTGAACTTCC
>MU224512.1:635726-654009 GCA_018584345.1 Thuja plicata
TGCTCATCCAAGAAAAATCTCCTCATAGGTCTCTATTAAACTCACATCCAACTAAGGTGTAGGATCCTTGAACTTCCTATTGAAATATCATCAAGAGTAACCATCTCAACAACATGTCTCTCATCTCAAGAGAACTCTAGCTTCACATAAGTCTCTTTGTATCCATGAGTACCAGAAAATGATCAATCCATGGTAAACTCAAAATTAATCTACATTACCATGAAGCTTCTTGGGCATATGAAAAATGTACTAAATACAAAGAGAACTCATTAGACCATTGTTAAAGATATAACTGTAGAATCAAGAACCGATCATGACATCATGATCTAATCATCCCCTCCTAGGAGACCACATTTCCAAGTGAATATAACATTATCTCAAGAGAAATTTATCATGTTATAACTTTATTTCAACATCACTTGTCAAGCACCACCAATACTTCAACCAAAGACTCCAAGAGTCCTCCATCGCTCTAAGATGTTACACATCCTCAAATAGTGTACATGCAAAGTTGAAGGAACCCTTCTATAGCAACAAGATCTCAGAATCCCTCCAAATCATCCACATCGCTAAAGAAGATCATTTATTACCTTGTGATGAATACCCAATCATTGCTAAATCTCTCACTAAACTGTGATACTGAGCTCTTCAAGTACATGACACACCATCTCCCAAATCTTGAAATCGTCGAGGTCCACACACATATAAGTATATTTTTAATCACAATAAGTAAAAAATATATCTTCAAAGAAAGGAAATACGTAGTGCCATATGACCCCATAACCAACTATCTAGGTACTCACACATCATCCATAAAACCACACCAATTCACAAGTGATGACACAAAAGGCTAGCTAATAAGTCTGTACCAATAATAAATCAAATCTCATGGATATAGACAATTTGCATCTGAGTTAAATCCCACTACAATCAAATGGATTGTCTGCCCACGAAACTACATAAATTATAGATCTAATCATTGTAACATGTTAAACCAGACATTAGTGATGCAAAATAATATTTGAAAGAGAACAATCATGCAAACATCATGACTCAAGCACACGATCAAGCACATATTTGATTTTCCAATTAAGTCCACATTGAGCACCATAGTGCAGGAATACAAAAAGAATCACCACAGAAATTCTAAGTGACTAATCACATATTGTGTACATATAAACTATACCTTCATGAAATTAGGGTGCAATGAATCAATTCAATGGAAATAAAAATTCTAATTTAACTCAAAGAATTGACAAAATAACAATAAGCATTTCATGGCTCTCTAACTGAGCATGCTAATGAAGCTCTCAGTCTTTGACAGTCCCATAACAAGAATTGATGTATGATGATGCCTAAGCTATCTCACCACTCAAATTGCAATGCAATTCATTCAATTATGCTCTGAAATTGATATCAAATGCTATGCTCTTGATAAATTTATCTATAGTTGAGATACAATTGCTCATGAATGTCTAGGATTAATAATTCTCTTAAAATGTGTGGTATTTATAGGATTTTCTAAGGGTAGGGGGTAGATTTAAGTTGATCATGATAAAAGCATGGTTGAGTTGAAGGATTTCAAATGATTTCAAATGCTTTCAAATGGGGAGACCATTTAAATGGTGGTCTCAAAGGTTGGGACAAAGAGACAAATTGAGTGGTGAGGATTTTGGAGAGTTAAATGGGTGATCAAGATTGCAAAGTTTGGAGTGATCCATGTGCTTACAATCCTTGATTCTCATTGGTTCTTTGAATTCTTGTCTGCTTTGTTGAAGAAATAAGGATTTAATCAATTCAATTAATTAATTAAATTAGCCATATAAGGGATAGGTTGATTTTAATTTTTGATTTAAATTATACAATTAATTGATTAACTGAATTATATAGCTTTGATTTATCCCTTTTAGGCTTATACTTAATTAATCGATGTATTTATTAATTGATCCTCTTATTTGATGTAATTTAGTCCCTTTTGATTGAATTAATCCAATTGATTTGATAAAATTTCCTTTTGATTTGATGAGATACACCTGACTAATTTTAGATGTCTACAAATGCCCCTCTATGAATTGATGTGCAAAATGCATTGATTCAAAGAAAATTGATGTTTTGACTTGATTGACTAATTGATTGATACAATGTCTGATGTGAAACCCTTATTTGATAATCTGATTTGAAAACCTTATGTGAATCCTGATAGGAAACTTGATGTGAAAAACTAATGACAAGAAACTGATGCAGAGAAACCCTGATGTGAAAAATTGATGACAAATAACGTAGAAAATTCCCCATTGATAGAAATTTGAAAATTCAATATGAATCCTTGATGCCAATATGATACAGATATGATGCCCCCTCGGGAAATGAATTGAAATGATTTGGATGATTTGATTGAGTTTGGGAAATTTTGATTTGTTTCCCGATAAAATCAATTTGAAAATGCCTTAGTTATGAGAGAAGATGACAATAGCTATGATTGAGAAAATGTTGTTGATGTTTTAGATAAGGTGATTGTTATATGCTGAATGTAGACCTCTGAATTCGGCACAAACACAACATAGTCTTTACACAATCATTCAATTCACAAAGACAAACATGAATTGTTTGTTCTGCAAATTTGATTGAGGCGACATGTTGCCTCCTAATCAGTTGCGGATGTTGAGTTTACCCTCAGAATGAGAGCCAACAACCTGACCATTGCTAATATGGAGGATTTCTAGAATGCAAAAAAAAGAAGAATTGCCATTAATCTTATGAAATTGCAACTAGTCAATGAGAGAAATGCTCTTATTTTATGAATTGAGAAGCAATTAAGCTATGAAAGTGAATTGCAACTAATCTAAGAATGAATTGCAACTAAGCTATCGAAGAAAAATGCAATTAATCTAAGAAAATTAAATTCTTTTAATCTAGAAATGAGAGTGCTTGTAATCTATGAAAGAAATTACCTTTAAGCTGGAACTGAATTTGCCATTAATCTAGAAAGCTTGAAAGCATCAAATTGAAATGTTAGATATAGAAATGAATCATAAATGAAAGCATTATATCTTCAATTCCAATTAAAACTAGCCTAATTATGAAAATTTAAGCTTGAAACATGAAAGAATTGATGCAAAAAAGGACTATAGATTTGATGCTCTCCAAAATCTTCCTCCCTAATGAAGAAAAAGAGGTCCAATTTATAGAAAATCAATGGAAAGAGGGTGAAGAGTTTCTTGAAACGAAACGGTGGCCTCTTCATTTCCATTTGAGACAAAAATCCAAAGATTATTTAAATAAAAGGGTGAATTATTGCCACATAAGTGTCCTTTCACATGGAATTCCTTTTTGAGGATAATTCATCCATTAATTAAATAACCTTTCAATTCCTTTTATGTATATTAGCCAAAGGGGGTGGAAATGATTTAATTAAAAGCACTTAAGGCTTTAGGATTAAATCAATTAATCATAGGGGTTTTTTAGCTAATAAACTCTGAGGATTTAGGAATTAAATATAATGTCAGTTTTATGCAAATTTGGGTTTTCTACATTTGAAACTCAGTCAATTAAAGTCAATTAGGAGAAGAATTTGCCTAGTAAAATAGGACTTCGAAGATGATAAAATTGAAGGAATGCACCAAAATTGATTAGGATTATTAGGTGCCAATTTTGGGGTGTTACATTTTGCCCCTCTTTGAATTGATGTGCGAGCAGCGCATTGATTCAAAGAATAGTCTGAAGTGAAGATCAGAATCGGGGTTAGGTTGCCCCAATGTCCACTAATAGCTGATGAAGATCTAGGACTATCTCCAGAATCAGGGTTAGATTGCCCCAATATGAAGGTTAGCCCTCCAAAATCCAGGTTAGATTGCCTGGATGATGGTCTAAAGAATTTTTGAGAGTCATCTTCAGAATGAAGCGTAACTTTCAGGAATTAGGGTTAGATTGCCCCAATACCCAATGAGATTTCAAGAATCTTCTCCAGAACGAAGCTTGATCCTTGAGGATCTGAGTTAGATTGCTTAGATGACTAGAAAGATAGATGACAAGATGTGAGATCATGGAATATCCAATTTTGACCATAAGGTACAAAAAATTGAATATGCCCCAAGTGATGAGATGCCCCTAGCGATGGGGACTTTTGATTCAGATCAGACTGATTCAAGAATGATGCGAAAAGATTCAATGATGCAATCATCTTGCCCCATCGGGAGCGAAATCGAAAGAAGACAGATCATAATGATGAGAGCGAGAAATCGCAGTGAAAGATAGATCAAGAGAGAGAAGAATCAATTTAGAGTGATTGAGAGGTCATGTTGATTAGGTTTGACCATAGTTGACTAGAATTGACTAGAGTTGACTTTGATGAAAAGATTACAAAATCTGAGAAAATGATGACAAGAAAACAATATCAGAAAATTAACTACACAAGAATCTGATCATGTCGGTCCCAAAATTTTAAAATGTGATTTTGAGCTACTTAGGAGTGTCAGATTTTGATTTTGATCATGAAAATGGATTCAGAATGGTCCATTTAGCCAAGGGTGCGACTTTTGTATAAAATGGAGCACTTTGAAAAATTAGATCAAAGGCTATATAAGGCCTGGAGGGGTCATTTTCAAATCATTATTCACCTTTGACTTTAGCGATGGTGAGAGCTCTAGCTGACATTGATAGCATTCCTATGCACACACATTGATTTGAGTGCACTCGGCGGCATAACCGACCAGCGGAGTATGACGCACCTGTGAGTATTCATAACTGGATCTTGTATTTCTGCAAAAAATTTATTGATTTTTAGCGTTAGTAAGTTTTTAAGCTTTTTAAATCTTGTCCCATCAAATCTCATGTGAGGAAACAGTTTCCTCGCGTGGGGCCCAATCGCCTTTTGCGTGAGGAATCTGAATCCTCACACGGGTTGGGCATTCCACGTGCGGGCCCCTCCCCAGCACTCGCATGAAGAGCACATGTGCGCCATGCGATATTCTTAGAATCTCACACAAGAACACATCCCACCTCACGCAAACCAGAAAGCTCACACAGGACAAGAGTTTCCTTGTGTGAAAAAAGAGTTTTCTCACATGGGAAATTGGGAAAAAGAAAAAATTACCATTTTTCTTATGTCGTAGAATCAACCAGTTGAACAGTGTGTAGAATAGCTGTATTTGTTGTCTTTTGCTTTTAAAATCATCATTGTTGAGGTACTAATTCAATTTTGTCCTTTGCTTTGTAGGTTGATCTCCCAGATATCGATTTCAGATCCCATCATCCTATCATGGGTGAGCTACTGCAGAGATTATCAGATGCTGACGAGGCCCACATTAATTGTCTAGGGTTGACATATCTATGTGATGTACCCAATATTTGGGTAAATCACGGACTAATTGGAGCCCTGGTTGAGCGTTTGCATTCAGAGACAAATACTTTCCATTTTCCACAGGGAGAGATGACGATGACTCCGGAGGATGTATACCAGATTTTGAGATTGTCATTTCATGCACCTCATGTGGAGTATTGCATGCAGCTGAGAGATGGTACATAGGCTTTGAGAGCCATTTTTTAGGATCATTTGGTGATGGGTCGGGCCATCTCCTAGGACGAGCTGATGCATACTTATGGCCAAGATTACCCCTTGGCAGTTATTCTTGCACTATTTCTGAGCTGTCATTTGGTTCCTGATCGTGGTCAACATGGTTTAGAGTGTGGCTGGGGCATTATGCTCCAAAAGATGTTGGATGTGCCTATTGTCACTTTTGGATGGGGCGAGTGCATTCTCACATAGATGTATCATGAGATGCATGAGATCGTGTATCGAGGTGCTCATACTATGGCAGTAGGAGTCATCGTGTTATAGATCTAGGCCTAGGAGCACCTTCCCGTGTGTAGGCCAATTTTCCATGATACACGATAGCCATTAGAGCCATATATTACAGATACATTGGTCTGATGACCCAGCCCACACTAGGTAAGACTAAGCAGTGGCGAGTGCAGATTGATGATATGGCTACAGTTATATGGTGACCTTGGGCAGCCACTGAGCTTTCGGATGATGCTCATCATGAGTTGTCATACAAGTTCTGATCACGTCCTCTAATAGGACATACCATTATAATGATTGAGAGCTTCTTACTTACGCACATATTATGCCAGTTCAGGAGGCCACAGGACGTATCTCTTGAGTATTGTACTTATGCTCGATTCATTGATGAGATGAAGAAGGGTTGGTAGAGGTAGCTTGATAAGGGGTGCAGCATGATAGACGCCTGAGTACCACAAGCCTGATGGGATTACATGGCAGCAGTGATGAATGCAAGTGTGACACCTGCATACAAAGATCAGCTGTTAGCTCATCCATTTCCTAGATTTACATCTCCAGTGGGCCAGATTCCTCAGGTGGTGTAGCCACCACCACAGCAGTAAGCATAGCAGGTTCCTCCTTTGGGACAGCAGCCTCAAGATCAGTAGCCACAATAGCCACCTCTTCACCAGTAGGAGAGAGTTTTACGGCCCCAAACACATCAGATTGATATCCCTGTAAGGCCCATGGGATCAGATACAAGTGCTGGGCCTAGTGGCAGCCAGGATAGAGTTGCAGAGCAGGGAGATGATACTGTCATGGCCGATGCAGTTCCGACTGATCCTCTAGCAGGTGGACAAGTGACTCAGTTACAAGAGGCTCTCTGTAGAGCGAGAGAGAGAGTTTGGCAGACACAGAGGGAGCGTGATGACCTCCACACTTAGGTGATTATCAGAGATACACGGATATGCGAGCGAGACCGGGAGATCTGAGAGTTGTGAGAGGAATTGGCTTGATCCTAGCTAGAGACCAGATATAAGGCTACTTAGGATTCATACTACTATGCTATATATACTATCACGGTACCTAAGGTAGAAGATTAAATTTTTCCTTTTATTGAGTATGCAGGTGCACGGATTGTGCCACTGGGACCACCTCCAACGGGTCCTCCTCCACCAGGTCCTCCTCCTCAGCAGTAGGGTATACCACCCCCTCCACCTCCTATAGGTGGTTATATTATGATATATATTGTACCACCATTTTGACTTATTGTGCTCGAGTAGCACCCTTGTACATTCAGACCGATCGATATATATATGAGCTCAATTTTTGGCATCATTGTACATGTGTATATATTTCTTTAAATGTGTATGTTTTATGAGATAATTTCTTATATGTTTAGATGTATGGATTAGGTATGTATGCAATGGATGAATATGCAAATGTTTATGCTCATGTTTTATTGATGTATAAAAATGCTATGATAGATGTTAGATGGATAAATGCTATGTATGATTTGATTTATGCTTATAATGGATGAACATGTTTTATGGATATATGTATACAAATTAATGTATGGAAATGCACTTCTTGGAAATGAATGAAATGTAATGAATGTGATGGTACTAATCATCTCATGAAGGATATTCACAATATACAACAGGTACTAGCCAAAAGGACGCGCATGAAGATCGAGAACGAGGACCAGACACTCGTGCAGTCAAGAAGAAACCATGATGAAAGATGAGAAACTTTGAATACTAAGAAGATAATGAAGAGAGCACCAAACCACCACAATGCAAGCCTAAAATGTGAATAAAAGCCTACAATGAAAATGCAAGCCTAAGCTAAATGTAATCCTAGGACTTTGGTTGTTGGCCTCGTCGTATTTATCATCATCGGGTGTTTTTGGATCATCGGAGTCAATATAATCCTTACTGGTGCCACTGCAACCATAAGAATATGAATATGACTTTCATTAGATAAAATATAGGAAATGAACATAAGCACCGAAGCACAAAAGCCAAGGTGACCTGAACATTGTTTCCAATTTGATATAGTAAAAGTGCACAAGTAAACAAACATAGCAATAACAGTCAAGGAGATAGTTTCGACCTCCCCTTGGTGCACAAATAAACAAGATCGAGGGATGTGAGGATTGTCCACCTTAATGCAGAAGCTCTTATCACATACACCCTATTTATTTGACGTTGCCAGATCATCGAAACCACACCAACAAGCAGTAGACAAAGAAAATATCAAAAGAAAGTTATAAGAATAGACAACATACTAGGAAGGAGTCAATCATATCTCAGCATGTTTCAAGGTTTACGAATGTGTCTATGTTTAGGGTGTTGAAAAACAACATTATTCTTGTGAGTGCAATGTGTTTGATTTCTATCGAGAGATTTTTACAGCACGAGATATCCGAAGTGTGTTGAAAAACACAGATGTGTCCAAAGAGAGTGTTGAGAAACACTATTTGATTAAGGTGTTGAGAAACACTAGTTTGTGCCAGTAGAGAGTTGTCCTGTTGACAAGATTACTGACTCAAGTGTAAACTGAAGAGCGATCAAAATGAGGAGCCATGCCCCCAAGTAACGAATGGATCAAAGCTGAACAAACAGATAGAAAAAAGATGTGAGAAATCTCATCAATGTAGCAATAGTAGGCAGACTCAGTGAGAACCACTGGTGACTGTCGCAAGAGATTCTCAAGCATAAAGGTCAATAACGAGATCGAAGCATCAGTAGGAAGACGCGGTGAGATCCACTGGTGATTGATGCAAAAGAGAGTCTCAAGAAGAGACGAAGTGTTACAAGGCATCGGTAGGCAGGCGCAGTGAGATCCACTAGTGACTGATGCGAGAGGGGAAAGACTCCAAAAGATAAGACAATGCCCCCTAGACCAAGCACATGCCCCCGAGTATGACCAGTTTCAATTCATGTAAGGTCAAGAAAAATCTCAAAGATGACTGAAAGCAAAAGCACACTAAAGCAAGAAAGTGAACTAAAGCAGGAAAGCAACTGCAAGAAAGCCAAGATATGCTGCGACAGATAAAGCATTGCAAAATAAGAGGCACTTGTTTACCAGGTTTTCACCATCTTGGCAGAAATTCTATTTTTGCTACCATGACGCCTATTTACTAGGTTTTCATCAATGGCACATTTTTCTCTTTTTCTCTTTTTTTGTATTTTCAACTTTTCAATTTTTTTGTTCTTTTTCTCTTTTTTTATTTTTTTGTATTTTTATTTTTTCAATTTTTTTGTTCTTTTTCTCTTTTTCAATTTGTTTGTATTTTTTTTTTTTTTTGATATTATCAAGGTGCCTGTTTACCAGGTTTTCACCAGGATAATAGATACATCAAAGTGCCTATTTGCCAGGTTTTCACTTAGATGATCATTTTTTCAGGACATTTTACAATTTTTAGGATTTTTTCAGAAATAAAGTATGTAAATGAGCATGTAGAAGATATCTCAACTCTATAATTTCTTCAAGTGAAGAGCATTGATGGGCTCTTTGAGTGGTTCACCTTCTGTAGTGGAGAGGTGATAAGTGCCGAACCCAAATACTACAGTAATGATATAAGGACCAAGCCAGTTCGGCTCAAACTTCCCTTTCTGAGTCCGCTATTGCTGATTTTTAGGATTCTCTCTCAGGACGAGATCACCCATTTGGAAGTCTCTTGGTCTAACTTTCTTATTATAGCTTTTTGATATCCTCTTTTGATATGCTCTAAGATGATCGAATGCCACCTTACAACATTCATCTAGTAACTCAAGCTCTTGTAGTAGAGATATTCTAATGTCATCATCTCTAATGAGGCCTTTCAAAGAGACTTGCAATGTAGGAATCTCAATCTCAATAGGCAGTACAACATCTACGTAATAGAATAAAGCAAAGGGCATGGCCCCTATTGGTGTTCTGATACTGGTGCAATAGGCCCATAAAGCCAGAATAATCTAGAGGTGCCAATCCTATCCAGACTTGTGTACTGTACGGTGCAGGATTTTCAGAATTGTTTTGTTAGAATCTTCAGCTTGCCCATTACCCTGGGGGTAATAAATAGAAGACCAATGTTGAATGATCTTGAACTTAGCACATAAATTTGTCAGATCTTTGTTCTTGAACTGTCCCCCATTGTCAGTTATAATAGAGGAAGGTACACCATATCTACAAATATTTTAGTTTAAGATAAACATAGCTATAGATTTTCCATCAGCTACACTGAGAGGTACTGTGTCAACCCATTTAGTAAAATAATCTGTAGCAGTGATGATGTACTTGTGTCCTCTCGAGGAAGACGGATATATTTGACCTACTAAGTTGAAAGCCCACTGTTGAAATGGACAAAAGGTGATAAAAGGAATGAGTTCCTTAGCTGGAGCATGAATCAAGTTTCCATGGAGTTGACACTGCTTACAAGTTTTGGCAAACTGTGTAGCTTCCTTCTCCATATCAGGCCAATAATAACCAGCTCTAATAATCTTACGAGCCAGTGTCAGACCACTTGAGTGAGAACCACAAATGCCTGCATGTACTTCTTCTAACGCACGTTTAGACTCATTAGGTTCTAGACACCTAAGGAGGGTACCATCTAGAACCCGTCTATACAAGTCATTTCCTCTGATGACATACCGTGAAGCACTATGGATTAGATGGCATTTTTCATTTCTAGTATATGTGTCAGGAATAGTTTGGTTATGGAGATAGGAATAGATGTGGTGGCAGCGAGATGAATCATGTCCAATTACTGAACAGACCATCTGGGAGTCAGGAGAGTCATAGGCATGGTAGCATAATGTCTCCACTAGGAACTCATGTCTGAAATCATTCTCTGGTATTTGTAACATAGAGGCTAGAGTAGCCATAGCATCAGCCGCTTTATTATCCGCCCGGGGAATTTGCTAAAAAGTGACATATGCAAAGTAATTCTTAAGGCTATCAACCATCCTTTTATAGGGTACCAACTTTTCATCTTTGGTTTGATAAGTATTGTTGACTTGATTGATAACTAGTTGTGAGTCTCCAAAGACTTTTAGTTCATCCACTCACCATTCAATAGAAATCTTGAGCCCATTGATCATAGCTTCATACTCAATGGTATTATTGGTATAAGGAAACATCATTTTATATGCCTTCGGTAAGGAGTACCACTGAGGTGTGATAAATAAAATACCAGCTCCTGACCCCTGTTGGGTGAATGAACCATCAAAGAACATTGTCCATGTTTGATGCGTGAGAAGCATAATGGACTCATCTGGGAATTCCATCTTTAATGGTTGGTGATCTGTAAGAGGTGCTTTAGCCAATTGATCCATAATCGCCTATCCTTTGATAGCTTTTCTCTCAACATATACAATATTGAACTCACTAAGAAGCATGACCCATTTAGCTAGTCTACCTATGAGGGTAGCTTTACTGAGTAAGTATTCCAATGGATTGATCTTTGTGATTAGCCTTGTAGTGTGAGCCAACATGTAGTTTCGTAGCTTCTGGGAAGAAAACACCACTACTAAGCAAGCCTTCTCAATTACTGAATAATTCATTTCGTAAGAGACCAATGTTCTACTGATGTAGTAAATGTCTCTTTCTTTATGATTTGGATCTTCTTGGGCCAAAAGAGCACCCAAGGATGTTTCTATTGCTGAGATATATAAGATCAAAGGCTTCCCCTAAATGGGAGGCATTAGTATGGGTGGATTAGCTAGATACTGTTTAATCTGTTGAAACCCTTGTTCACATTCTTTGTTCCAGTCATAAGTCACACTCTTATGCAGAGTTTTTGTGAAAGGTTGTGACTTGTTAGCTAATTGTGAGATAAACCGCCTGATAGATTGGAGCTGACCTTGGAGACCTTTGATTTGTCTGATGTTACGGGGTGGTGGCATTTCCATTATAGCCTGTACCTTTTTCGGATCCACCTCAATTCCTTTTGCCGAGATAATGTAGCCAAGTAGTTTTCATGAAGTAACCCCAAATGCACATTTCTTAGGGCCTAGCCATAACCTGAATTTCTCCATATGATCTAGTATAGGACCTAGATCAGTGAGATGTGTCTTTCTATCCATACTTTTGGCAAGTGTGTCATCCATGTAGTCCTCCATAGTCCTATGCATCATGTCATGAAATATTGTAGTAACTGCTCTTTGATAAGTAGCCCCAGCATTCTTTAAACCAAAGGGCATAACATTCCAACAGAATGTACCCCATGCACAAGTAAAGGTTGTTTTCTCTTGGTCCTCTAGTGCAATTTTGATCTAATTATAGCCAAAGAAGTTGTCCATTAATGAATACATCTCATATCCTGTTGTCATGTCCATGATCATGTCAATGTTAGGGAGTGGAAAATCATCTTTAGCACATGCCAAATTTAAATCTCTAAAGTCTATGCAAACCCTAATAGATTTGTCATGTTTAGTCACTAGAACTATATTAGAAATCCACTTTGCATAATCAATCACTCAGATGAACCTAGCTTTAAGAAGTTTTTCCAATTCTTCTTTGATCAATAAAGCTACATGCAGATGCATCTTTCTAAGTTTTTGTTTGACAGGTTTCACGCCTAGTGCTATTGATAAGTGATGCATAATGAGATCAGGATCCACACCTGACATGTCAGAACATGTCCATGCAAAATTTATCTTTTTCTCTTGGAAATTTTTTGTAAATTCCTTAAGTTCCTCTGTAGATAATGACTTGGCCACATGAATGATATGTGGATGCTCTTATGTTCCCAGATTTATTGGCTGAGTTGGTTCAATTAACACTGATGAGCATTCCTAGAAGTGACTCAGAAGTGCATCAAGTACCTCACCCTCAGGTGCCTTAGAGAGGTTTTCACCTTTGGGTATGTCTTTTATTTTTACTTTTTTTGGCTCTGATACTGCCACAACATGGTTTTCACCATCAGAGCGCTTATTTTTTCTTCTTTTAATTTTTTGACTAAGGTACTTGATGTTATCCTCGGTCATGTTGACACTTTCTTCACTAGTGGAGGACATTACGGTCTCAACAGCGTGAAGGTAGAAGGTTAAATTGTAATCATTCTGGAATGTAAGGACTTCACTAGATGAAGAAGGGGAATTCTAGTCTATTAATTTAGGATGTTGGAGGGAAAGAGATGTGACAGGTTCAAGTGCATCCACAGTATGGTCATCAAAAGTGTTAACTAGAAAGCTAGGAGCTAAATCGATCTCGTCCAAAGGTGTGTTTGAATCCTTTTGATCCCTAACAACTGAAGTAGAAGACATGTCAACACCTATAGACTCAGACTCATTAGGCTGTTCACTAGACCCCTCACTTATGTTGAGAAGTCTTTCATAAGATCCTGCTGACAAACTATCAAACTCATACTTATGAGAGTCTATATCTGAACTCTGACTTGGTTGCTTACACCATGAAGGTTTTTGATTCCTTGCAATACTAGTTTTTTCTTGTGTCAATCGTTCTTGAAATGCTAGTGGTATGTACCATTCTCCTTTGAAGTTAGGATCTTGTGAGTCTTTCCAGTGCTCAAAAGGTAGTGTCTCAAATGGAGTGGTTTGATCAAAATCACTATCAATTTCAGCAGTACAGGTGCATGGCACAAACTTATCTGGCTCAGCAAAGAATGCTGCCAGGTCTGGAGGAATGGGATAAGGAAAGCAATCCTCATCCAAACTGTCTTGTATAGTGTCGACTGCAGTTGTGCCTTTAGGTTCTAGTGTAGGCTCTACTTTTGGCACAAATTTATTGATCCCTAGGTGAAATGGGACCTTTTTGAAACCTAAACCAGTGGTTTCTTTTGTCTTTTGACCTATAGCTTGAATAGGTTCTACTAACCCATTGCCATTCACACCTATCGGACCACTTCTTTTGTACCCAAAATGTTTCATAATCTTAAGACCCTCACTATTAGGATTTAATTCATGAGCCAAAGCAATTTGTTTAGCTGTGTTCTTTCCCTTACAAAGCCAAGCCTTGATAGCTCTGTCCTCATCCTCATCTTCCAATGGTGTATTAGACCGTACAAATGTACCCTCATAAACTATCTCAGGGATAATGAAAGATTTGTTGTGTTCAGAAGGTCTGCCATAAGACCGAGGAGACAGGGGTAGAGCTGCTAATGATAGAACAGGTTCCATTTTATATCCCCCATGCCTATATCTATGATTTTCAGTGTCTGTTCCATGTCTTTGAGCTTGGCATTACATAGTTTTGTGTATTCTCTATTAGTCAGAACAAGACTGTCAGCTGATTGAGTGAGAGCATTACAAGAAGAACCCATGCTAGCGGGAACAGTCACCTCTATACCTTGAAAAGAGAACTTGATACAATGATGGTATGTAGAAGGAACCGCTTACATCTCGTAGATCCATGGTTTTCCTAGAAAAATATTATACGCAAGAGGAAGATCTAGCACCTGACATATGACGTCTCTTTCAAATGGGCCAACCTGAATGGGTAACACAACTAGACCTTTAGATGTTCTCTCTTCTTCATCATAAGCTTTTATGGTAATTCTCTTGCGGGAATCTATGCGATCCTTTCCATAACCCAGTTGAGAAAGAAAATGAGCAAATCAAATATTAAGACCAACACCATTATCAATGAGCACGCGGCGAACTAGATGTTTTCCTATCATGACTTCTATGTGCAGGGGAGCATTGTGTGGGTGAATAATTGAGTGATCATCTTCTTTAGAGAAGGATAAATAATGTGGTAAGGTCAAATGACCCACCATGGATTGAAACTGATCCAAATCGATATCTTTGGGGACATTAGCTTTAGTGAGAGCTTTGTCCAGAATATGCCTATGAGCAGGCAAGATTTTCAATAGCTCAAAAATAGTTATCTGAGCATTGGTCCTTTGAAGCTGATCAAGAATGCTATAACCAGTAGCAAGAGGTGTAGGGAATGCCTTCATGGTCTTGTTGGTAGAACCAACAACAGTCTTATCCGCAGTTTGTTTTGGTGCAGACGTAGCAGCAGGAGGGTTAGGATGCTTGATAGAGATTCTAGCATTAGATCTAGTAACAATGTTCGCACAATCTTGAGATGTTTCAAATTTAGCTAGTCAAGACCCAGGGCCTCTTAAGACAAATGGGGTTCTGGGTTTAGAAACATTCCCACTTCCCTTGCTGGTAAACATATTGCAATATTCCACTCCCATTGGTTCAATCATGTTGATCACATTATTGTAAGTGGTATTGGCGTAATTAACTTTGGCATTATTATTCTGAGCATTGGAGGATTCACCTTTCTCATGATGAGGATAGGGGTCTTTGAATGCTTGATGATCTAAATTATTGTTATGATTCTCCACAACGATGACCTAGTTATCGATCAAGTCTTGAACTTTATGTCATAATTGGAGACAAGTACTAGTCTTGTGACCTTTGTTCTAATGGTAATCATAGTAAGCATTATCATGCCACCAATGAGGTCTTGGTTGCAGATCGTATAAACATTTCTCCAAAGGAGCAAGAATTTGATTTTGTACCAAATTTTTGAAAACCACCTCAAGCGGTTCTCCTAGAGAGGTAAATTCACACTTGGGTCGTGCTGCCCAAGAGTTGTTGATAGAAAATTTAGAAGGTTGTTGAGTATTGATCACAGCCTTTTCGACAACTTTGGTCGCTTGTATACCCAAGGTGAGATTAAAGACCGGTTTTGAAGAAGTTGAATTCACGTTATCGACCACCCCATCGTTCACAACATCTTAATTTTTTTTGGGAAATTTGCCTTTGTCTTTGTTGGACGATGAGGAATTTCGCTTGTTATCTTTATACAAGGTCAATTCAAATTTTTTAACCATGAAGGCTTCTATTCTCATAGCTTGTTTTATCATACTATCAAAGTTAAGGGGACCTTGGAGTTGGACTTGATACCTGAAGTCAGGGGTGAGATTATCTAAGAATATATCGAGTTTCTCAGACTCGGGTATTTTGCGAGGGTACTTTGTGAAAAGTTGTCTCCATCTTTGGAGAAACATCAAGAATGGTTCCCCTTGCTTCTGTTTAAGGTTGCAAAGATCCCTTATGTTGACAGGATGTTGAATATTATGAGAATAGTGTTGCATAAAAAGGTTGGCAATCTCGTCAAAAGTTTTGATGCCAGTGGGCAATCATGAGAACCATTCCATAGTGGGCCCACCCAAACTTCATGGAAAAAGATGCATCAAATATGTTTGATCATGTATAAACTCCATTGACAAGGCACCAAATTCTCTTAAATGATCCTGGGGATCAGTGGTACCTAGATACTTGTCATATTTTGGGAGCTCTACACCTTTGGGAAAAGGTTACATAACAATACTCTTATCAAATGGAAAAGGACATATATTTTCCATTGTGAACTATTGCGTAGGTTTGTCCTTATCTTTCATAAGTTGGCTGATTTTCCCTTGCATGTCTTGGATTATCTTATGCAATTTGGAGGTTTCAGTTTCCTCTTCTTTAGCAACAAGCGTATCCAATTGGAAGTTGGTGGGTAATTTGACTCCTTGATTTGCTAAATCTAGAAAATACTTTTCTTTGTCTTCCACAAGGAGTATCTCCATCATTTTAATAAGAGCTTTATTAGACTTTGCTGCATCTATATAATTCTGAGTTATAGGATCATCTTCATTGCCAAGAATTTCATAAATACTTTGAGTTTGATCTTGACCCTAGTGTTGCTCTTGACCTTGTTCATGTTGAGATTGGTCATGACCTTGTCTGTAATTGAAAGGAGACATCATGTTGTTAACGTGAGATTGTTCTGTATGCACTCCTTCAGTATGAGAGTGAGAACTCATAGCCGATGTGCTCTTTGGAAAATCAAAAGGATTGAAATGTGAAAACAGATCACTAAGGCAGCGAGGGTCATTAATAGGATTGACCCAAATAGATGACTTCTTTGAGAGAAATGGATTATGCTGTTCTTGAAACAATGGATTAGAACAAAACTGAAGCACTAGCTTCGGATTTAGAGTTGGTTTTGCACTGAATGGGGAAGAGGAATGTGATGATCCCTCTTGATTATCCACTTGAATAACAGGTTCAGAATGACCTTTTCCTTGATTGCAAGGTTTACCTCTACCTACTCTAGAACCACATATAGGAAAGATATTACTGCTCCTAGTCGTAACAGGCATAGATGAAGCTGATACAAGAGGAAACTTAAGATCTAACTCAGAACTCTGTCTCTAAAGGTATCAAAAAAGATGAGGCAATAGGCTAGAACAGCCAAGGCGTGAGATGGACTTGGCACGAATTATCAGTAGTATGGCTAGAATAGCTGAGATATGACTATCATGTTGCAAGGTACAAAACATAAGAAAATAGGATGAAGACAAAGAGACAAGACAAGTTTGAGTATGAACCAGTCAGTTTGCAACTTGGAACAACTAGTTTCAATCTACAAACAACGAAGGAACAAGCAATCAAATCCTAGAGAAGAGGTAGATAAGGCAGATAAACAAACTCAATTTTCAAGGTAAAGACCAGATTTTGAGACACAGTGAGAACTATTCTCTAACAAGATATCTAGGCTTGGGACAGTTTTAAGATGATACAAATCAATAATCTATGTTTCAAGGTGACAAGCACTCATTTAAAAACATGAAGTTTCAATCAGGCAGTAGTGATGCAAACAGTAGTCAAAAACAATTCCACCAAGAACAAAGCAACTTGGTAGAAACATGGGATTCTTTATTTGAATGATAGAATGGACAGTTTAAGACTCAAGAACAAACACTCAATTATCCCTACAAAGAAAATTGGTTGAGAAGACAAAATATGTGCCCCGCTGTCTTATGCATATGCGTGCACCTCACACAACAGTGTCACCCTCGAAAGAGCGCCTATGTTTTCGATGTTTCCAAGGACTAAGTATATATGTTCGAAGGTTACCCTTAAATAGGGGCCTGCATCATATACCACTCCAAACATCCAGGTGCATACCTATGTTGAGAATCTAGGGGAGAGATTCTTCCCTCTCCTTGCACACAGATTATGCCTCCTTTCAGAGGTGAACTAGGTAGGCATCTAACTAAGAGAGTGTTTAATAGGCTTCCATTCACAATAACCTCCGGTGCCTCTGATATAGAGCTGGGGCCTCACAGCCACACCAACACTTGTAAGTCACACACCCTTGCAAACAAGGCTGGGAGCAGCACCGTTCAGTATGACAAACAAGGCTTTCTCATGATGATAGTCAAAATCAATGAGAAAGAAGTTACTATGGCTTTGGATTCTTTAGACTACAACAAAGCGGACTTTATTAGAGTGAGGTAAAATCACCAGTGAAAGGTGTGTACTCACTTGGGTCATTCCCTGAGGTTCAACTTCAGGTAGGCCCTCTAAAGGTGACTCAACTTGGTTTGGATTCAAGGGTTTGATTTTATGATTCTTTCAATGAGAGAAGAGCATACTTCTCTACCTTTGCACCTCACCCAAACACATCAAGCATGTTCATCACTGAGATAGTTTCACTCCACCAAGTCCACAAGTCTTTGGGTTTCTGATTCTCTCAAAGAGA
>MU224512.1:671341-688508 GCA_018584345.1 Thuja plicata
AACAAGATCAGATGAAATGCCCTTAAACCCACAGGTGGTGGTAACACCATTTGATAAATGGGGCATGGACTTTATTGGTCCAATAGATCCTCCATCTAATGGGAATTCATACATTCTGGTGTGCACAAATTACCTAACCAAATGGGTCAAAGTCGGAGCAATAAAGCATGCAAGAGATCATAAAGTTGTTGAATTTCTATATGAAGAAATTTTTACTAGATATGGCGTGCCAAGAGAGCTTGTTACTGATCAAGGTACCCAATTCACCTCCAATCTGATAACAGAGCTCATGAAGGAATATAATATCAGATATCAGAAATCAAGCCCCTATCACCCGCAAGCCAATGGACAAGTAGAAGTTACAAATCGGGAAATAGAAGCAATTTTAACAAAGATAGTTCATTTGCATCACCGAGACTGGAGCAGCAGACTATCAAAAGCCGTGTGGGAATATAGAAAAACATGGAAGAGCACCACTGGGTTCACTCCATTTGAACTGTTATATGGAAAAATAGCAATGCTACCGATTGAGTTTGAACACAAAATATTAAGAACAACGCTGGAGTTAAACGTTGATCTTCCTGCAGCACAGAAAGAGTGATTGCTGCATATCAACTCTTTGGATGAAATGTGCAAGTCTGCCCTGCAGCACACAGAAATTGTCCAAAAGAAAAGGAAATAGTGGCATGACTCCCATATCAAGAGTAAGCAATTCAAAGTTGGAGATTGGGCATTGCTATATGATTCTAGATTCCAGGAGATACCAGGCAAGCTGCAAACACGATGGCTGGGTCCATATGAAATAAGCCATGCATTTACAAATGGATCAGTCCAATTGACAACAATCGATCCTGTCCACTTCAAGCTACTAGTCAATGGCCATAGACTAAAGTTGTATCACCAGCCACAGATGAAAGAAGACTTCCTGCAGCAATTCAACCAGCCAATTTTAAAGGATCAACAGGTAACACTTCCTACAGTAGAGGGTGTCAACCTTCTTCCTACAGCACTTCAATAAGAATTCCTTCGAAGCATGACCATAATAACAACTTTATGTTTGCATAAAGCTCAAATTCTCCATTCACTTTCTATATTCTTCTTTTTCACCCCATTTCATTTCTTAATCTTTCATCCACCCACCTTCCATGTCATCATATTTCCATGCTTTCAATAAAGAGTAGTGTGCTGATGCATGCGACCACCGACACCATTATTCCACTCTTCCCAATCTTTCCTAACACGTGCGATGATCAATTAATAGGTACGAGATTTTCAAATTTATTTCCATTTTTAGCGCATAGATTTAGTTGGTTATATCGAATACTACAATAAATGTATCATTGCCGCCTTAATCCAGTTTCGTACCTTTTGCTAGGTCAGACAAGTGAGGACACTTGTCCATATTTCATAGGGGGCAGGGAAGTGTGCCAATTTTTAAAAATGTCATTTCTATTTACTCATTAAAAGATCCCCAAATCTATACTTCGGCATTGTCTTAATTAAAATCTAGCTGCCGCATCACACAAGTGTCAAATATCGTACCTTTATTCTGAATAAACCCCTAACTGTCAGACTAGATGTGACCCAGTATTAAAACTGTTACATAACTCTCGCTCTTGCATGAACATCTATAATTCATTCTGTTAAAATATATTATTATTATTCATATCAAGAATACCAGAAGAATGTGAAAGAGGGTCTGTGGGTTTATAAGAAGTAGTCTGAAATTCAAAAGAGAAGAAGGTAATTATAAAAAATAGAGGTTAAATAGAGCAGAGGATTGAATTTGGTAAAATGGGAGGCCAATTGCAGCGGCATGAACCAGTGGTTCATGGTATTTTACTATCTAATGTTGAGGCAGTGAGAAGATTCAATGCCTGCGAATGGCTAGGGTATTTCTTAAAATTGATGGAGTTTGACAAGGAAGCAGCATCAGAATTTGCAAACACATTTGATGAGGGCCACGCGATGGTATGGGGGTTTCCAGTTGTTGCAACAAAGGAGTGAATAGAAAAAGTGACCAGTTTGCCTGCAGTAGGGGAACATTATCCCAACGCCCATGATGCCAGGTCAGCCAGGGCTCAATTCACCCTACCAGGAGACCCTCCATTGGAAATCACTAAGCAAGGATGCAAAAGGATGTCCATTCTTCCACCATACCAAGAGTTGGTTATGCACATTATCAGGTATTTCACCTGTGAAGAGCGATTCCCTAATTTACATGCGCATCATTTTAAGGTGCTTAGTTATGTACAACATAATATCGCAATGAATGTGCCTAATTTTCTGTTTAATATGTTGTGCATTAGTGTTGAAGAAACCCAGAAAGGGAAAGACAACTCTGTTACTCACCATGCCCTGATTAAGTTACTCATAGAAAGATCTCTTAGGGATGCCTCCCCTATGACATGGGAAAAGTTCGTCCATCATAAAACCCTTCAACCTCAAATTGCCCCTAATGTGCAAATTAACCAAGATAATGCAGTTTCCCCTGACCCAGTTGCCGAGCAAAATAACCAAGGGGCAAAAACTAAAAATTTACAAGAAAATGTGCCTTTAACCGCTCACATGAGAAATATACCTACTGCCGCCTGAACCAAAGGAAAATGAAAGTTATTAGGAGAAACTTTGGTTCCTGCAGCTGAACCACAAAACCTTGAAGTCTCAAGAAAGAAGAGAATGAAGTCAGTTACTGCAGCCACTACTCCTGTAGCAGAGACAACAAAAAGTGTTAGTAAGAAAAAGGCCGTAGAAGTTGAGGAAATCCCTATAAGAAGAAGTCCTAAGATGAGAGGGTAGATTCCTAAAGTGCCCACCAAAAGCCAGCCCTCTTCCCCCAAACAATGTGAGGAGGAAACTCTTATCCATATTGTTCCTGATGATTCTCCCAGTCAGTCTAAGATTTCAAACATTCCTCAAAATCTAGAAGAGGAGTGTGAAGATGAGCCAAATGTATGTCAAAATGACCCAGGAGTCAGTCATCAGGATGTTCCAACTCGTGAAGAAGAAACCCCTACAACTCACCAACTGCCTTGCACAAGAAATGCTTTAGTTTCCTATAAGCGAACTTGGTTAATAAAATTCTTAGAGCAGTTATGGAAAGATCAAAGGAAGAAGAATAACCAAGATGAAAATAGTGGTCCAATTACTCTATAAATGATTCCTTTCTAGTTATATAATAAACATGTGCTGACAACCACTCTAAATGGAGAAGAGAAAAAGAAATTGTAGAAAGTAATAGCAGAACAAGAAAAGGAAATTGCAGAATTGAAAGATCAGTTGGCAAAACAAAAGTAGAGAATGGACCATGCTCTTAAACTAACCGACCAGGTAATTGCTTGTAGACCTCCACCTAGGGTCTATACTATCTGTCTCAAAGAGCAATTCCTTCTATTTTAGTTGATGATGACCCTCAAGGATATAAATGCAGAGTTCAAAACAGCCCAGGAATTCTATGGTTTATACCAGACACTTCCATCTTGGCAACAAAACCTACTTTGTGGGTTGTATGTGCATAATTTCATCATCCCTACAGAGACGGAATGGAATCCCCTACCTTACATAGGGGATATACACCTAAGGGCCCTGATGTCATGGATGTACAATGAGGCTAACTATGATAGGCAGTTGGGGAATTACAGAGATCTTGAGAAAACATAACCCCTACCATTAAGAGAAGAAAGTAGTCAACCAGAAATATTCCTAAGAGATTGGTTCAGACTGACATATGGGAATGTTAAAAAGGAAATTAGAGATAAAAATTTTAAATTCAGAGCAGATGTGTATGCAGAATATGATAGCATGTCCTACTTTGTCTTCCAAAGAGCCTTAACCGGTGCCAGAAGTAGATGGGGCAGAATATCAGAGGTATTTAAAAGATCAGAACCACATAGTCCCATTAACCTTGAAGCAGCTATACGCTGGGCACCAAAGTACATAGCTTTGGGTAGGCAAATCAAGAAACAACTCTAGTGTCCGCTCACATTGCAGCCGCCCATGCTCCTTTGGCCCTTGTATGATATCACCACTACTAGACTTGACAAGATGTAGGAAGATCACAGAAGGAAAGTTTGGGAAAGAACAAGGGGATTCTACTACTCCTTTAAGAGCCAAAGGAAAGGAAGAACTGAAGTTGGTGACTATAGGTCAATTTCCAGAAGGTGCAATTCTTGAGGACAAGCATTTGATTAACCAAGGGGAAGATGATAAGGCCAAATTATTGCTTTTATTTTGTATAATTTTAATACTCTGTTCCAGTTTTGTCAAAACATTTGAGAGTCTAACCAGTCAAAAAATTGTGATAAAGTCCAGAAAGAACTGATAAACCATGGGTAGATGTTTGTGACATATTTTTCTAATATTATACATATAGTGCATTACTTCATAAAACTATCAGAATCTATTTTCCAATATCTAGATAGTTAATTTGATTAAGCTTGTTGCATGAATATTTCCGCATCATAACTTGACAGGAGAGAAAGTGGCTGGAGAGTGGTCGACAGCATTCAAGGAGGATTGTTGAGGACCAGCTACGGTGGAGTGATCATTACAGTGCCAGGAAACATGGCTGCTACAGTGGAGTCATTATTCCAGGACGTGGGGATGTAGTGTGCCTATATTCCCTCTGCACTTCATTATGTTGAACTGGTCGCCCGAGCTTTACTACCCACACCGCGGGCTGTTGCATTTTCATCTTCTTCTCTGGCATGTTTTCAGCAAGATAGTTTCTTTTCTATTTTTGTAATAAATGTTTGATCCTCTATTTATAGGGATTGGACTGATAGTTTGAGGTTAGCGAGGAAAAAGAAAAGACAGAAGTTTTTGAAGGAAAACTGTTGTATCTTGCAGCAATCTATTTCAAGTTCCATGTCTTGTTTTTATGTAATGAGTTTTTGAAATGCAATGAAGTAATTCTTGGTTTACATTTTGTGTTCATAGTTTAGCAGAAATTGACCAAGGGGGCCCACTTGGGAGGTGGAATAGGTTAGAATAGAATAGATTTCATTTCTATCATTTCCAGTATTTCAGATAGAAGTTACAATTTCTTTCTGTAGCATCGTAACTTGTGAGTGTTCCTGCAACATCTGCAAGAATAGTTATAATGGATGTTTTAGGTTGAAATCATAGGTTTCAGTAGAGTTGCAATTTATAGCATTCATTCCAGTAAGAAGATAAATTTATTCTTTTCCTGCAGCACTAGTGTAGGTTTCTTTTATGCATTTTTACCTTCCTATAACATAAGCAGAATGACTCCTTAAGGAACCTAGTGCACATATCGTGTCGACCATTTCAAGTATACGTCCCTGGGTTGAAAAGTTAAATGCACCTCATAATGGGAAAAGTAGTCCTTAGATTGAACGAACCATTCCTAAGAAAGGCCTTGAGCATGATTATTACACACCTATTGTGAGGTGGTTCATTTTTGGCGCCAGGGATGGTGTCAAGCTAGGAATATTTTTTTGAGTCATTTTTCATTCCTAGATTAGACTTTTTATCTCTAAAAATTTCTTCACCAAAACCTTAGTTCTATTGTTGTATCCATATTTCAAATAGAATTTCATCCATTTTGATCTTTTGGTTTTGTCAATTTTTAATCCTGATAATAATAAGTCAATGAAGGTCAACGATTACGTTGGTGTCAAAATTGGATGGGAAATTGAACAATGATGTAAATCAAAGGTTCAAGTGTCTATTTGGTGTGGTTTTATGCATTGCTTCATGTAAATTAGTGCCTTCTTTGGTAAAATTTATTGCTCTTGGATTAATGCCCCCAGTTGAAAATAAATTGTTGGGCTTGGGAAAACTTCCAAAATATGACAAATGCTTGGTTTATGCAATATGTAGCTCAGAGACTTTATGAAAAGATTTTTTTTTGGATTTTTAGAGATTTTTTATTTTTTTGAATTTTTATAGATTTTTAGAGATTACCAGCTCTCAAATAAGATCACATTATTTTTCCTCCAAAGTCTAGAAAGGTATAGGACATGACATATGGATCAGCAAGCTGATGTATCATAAATGGATAAGCAATGATGGATGAAGCATGTGTAGTGAATGTGACCTGTAGGACCATCTCCTCAAGATTACCCAAGCTAAGGAAAAAGGATAAAATAATGTGAAGCATGTTTTGGATAAGTAATGGAAGCTAATGATGTAGTGCTAGATAGAGTATAGGATAATGACCTAATTTCATGAAAGTGGGTGGTCCAAAAGAGTGGACATGTCAAGAAGTTCTTGAAAACTTGTTTTTGCATTTTATGTCCTTCATTTTGATTAAGACCAAGGTTATATTTGGATATAATGTGGATAGGATAGCAAAATCAGGATAAAGAGGTGATGGAGGCTATGAGGGGATGATTTGGGATTATGGAAAGACTATCGAGGAATAATGAAGGTAGAATTTGGGATAAGAAAGATCATGATAGGGTAGCATGGTGTAAAAAGTGAATAAGTTGATGGAAATGATAAAAAATGTCAAGATACCTGATGCTCATGGATATTTTCAATCTTTGTCAAGATCAAAGGTGAAAAAAGGAATATGGATGTAAGTGAGATAAATGGTAGGAAGATGAACGATGGAAGATACCATGGATGAAACTTGCCCCCAAGTGTAGACTGCAAGGAGGAATTACGCATGACGCCTATTTGTCAGGTTTTCATCATGGTACTTATCTAAGGCACCATAAGAAGTGGTTTTCACCATAGGAAGGATTTATTTCTCTTTACTTTTGCTACCAAGGCCCCTGTTTACCAAGTTTTCACCAAGGCACTCTTTCTCTTTTTCTTTTTTTCTTTTTTTTTTCTTTTGTATTTTGCAATATTTCCCCACCATCTGGATCTTTCAACAATGCTCTTCTGAAGGATATGTTATAATAAACCATGGCTATGGCTATGATGTTCAAATATATTGATAATATGTTAATAATGGACACATATGAAGGATAAGGGTAGACGGTGGTGAATTTTTTATGCCATAGATTGGATAAGAGGGATGGAAAGATGGAAATTAGGTTTTGGATAATGGATATGAGGATAAGAAGCATGTATGTTGTGGATGGAAATGTTGGCAAGATCAAATTTGACATGCACTTTGAAGGCTAGTGGAATGATGGAGGAGAAATGGATGGATGAGGTGAGGATGTATCTAAGATCGTGGCTTTTTTGATATAGGAACCCAAAGTAGACTTGGAAAGTGGAAAGTGTTTAGAAGGAGATAGAGTGAAAGCCTTTGGAAGCTTGAATGTCAACTTTGATTTTTCGTTTGTGTGAAAGTCTTTCAAAAGTGACTTAGTAATCCACATATTCTTTTTTTTTTCTTTCTTTTTTGATTCTTTTGAATGCATTTCTTCAATGAGGGATTCAGGAACCTGCATTTTCTTTGATTTTTGTTTTTTCTTGGTGGACCCTTGTGGTCTCTTGGATATTTATTTTTTCTTTGTGGACCTTTGTGGCCTTTTAGATTTATTTTTTTTCATTCACGTGTCGATTAAATTGAACATGGTGATCTTTATACACACATGGACTCTTGTATTTCTAATTTTTATGTTGCACATCCAAATTGCTTCCAAAAGACTTGGGAATTTTGGGTGAATAGGAATAATATGTAGGTTTCATATGGATTGGTGTTTGGACACTCTTCAAGTACGTGTATCTTCTTTGATCTTTATACATGGTAGGGTAAGTGAATGGAGATCTAGAGAAGGTAGGAATGGTTGATGGAGGAATATATGGACCCAATACGGATGGCAGGGATGAAGACTTTGGCTTTGGGACATAGGAGCCCAAAAAGAATTTGGAGGATGGAGAAGGCATATGGTTATGTTTTAATGGAGGAAGATAAGGTGTGAAATGAATATCAACATCTTTGGAATGAGTTGCATTTCCAAGGTTCTCATCTTTGATATTTATCTTTATACCAATAGGATAATGAGTAGCCTTCATAGGAACAACTTTGATAGGATCAACTGAAGCTTGAAGGGATTTATTATCATGCCAGAGATTTGGAAGAATGATAATTTCTTGAGGTGAATATGGAGGAGTATGAAAATGAGTTGATGGGATACTTTGATCTTGAAAAGGATCTTTGGATTGTGTAGACATGGTATTTTTCTCTTGATTTTCAATATGCTCAGTGGAGATGGTGGAAGGGATATCTTGATATTTCTTGTTAAGTGGATAAGATATAGAGCTTGGAAGGATATCTTGTTCTTGAGCTTGAAGGATATCATCTTGGAAGAAATGAAAGAGTGCAAGGGGATCATCATGGAATTGTATGGATATAGGACCTGAATCAAATATGGGAGGATATTATATAGCATCTTGATCTTGATATTTATTAATATTTGTTTCTTCAAACTTTTGATTATCCTCTTGACATGGATCCACTTCTAAGGACATGATATGAGCTTGGGTATGCATGGGGGATTCTTGAAGGAATGATGTAGGATCCTTTTGAATGGGTATAATTGGCATTGAAGCACATGAAGATTTGGGGTACATGACCCTTGAAGCATGAAAAATATTTTCAGAAAGATGTAAGTTAGCTTGGGTTTCTTTTAGAGGTAGCCCTTGAGGATAGACATAATTAGAATGAAAAGAATTAGGTTCTTTGTTAAATGAAGGCATTTTGGTTAGCTTTGCTTCTTTAAGAGATGAATGAATGGTGTAATAAGTAGAGGCTATAGGAGAACCATTGCTAGACATAGGTTCATGCATTAGATCTTGCTTGAGAGTAGTATATTTATCTTCATTCTCTTGTTCAAAGATAGGATGGTCATGAAGTTGTTCTTGATCAAAGATGGGTTTGGTGTGCTTAAATTCCTATTTGTTTGAAGAAGATGCATATATGGATGACTCATGTTCATAGAGAAAAGGAAAGATTGATCTTAATGATGGCTTTTTATATGATGTATCCTTTTATTTTTCCTTGTCCTTCTTTAAGGTTGACATGTCATAATTATGAGGAAGCTTAACTCCTAATCGAGCTAAGTGTAAGAAATATAGTTCTTTATCCCTCTTAAAAAAAATTTCCATGACTTTGAGAAATATGGGATCTTGGGATGCCTCCTCAACTTTGTCTTCAGTTACTTCTTCATCTTGATGCCTATGGCAATTTTGATCATTTTTTTTCCATAGGATTGATTCATGTTTCAAATAGTTTCATCACCATAGATATTTGAAGGAATTTCATCTATCTGATAGACTGCACACAAAGTACTCCAAAAAGGGTATCCAAATATGTTTTCAAAAATTTTCCAAACCCTCAAGAAATACCCCCTATTTTATAGTCTCAGTCTTTATGTGTTGTTTTACTGTTGGTACGTGACACTTGATAGTAGTTTATGCGCTTAGTAGAATGATGTTATGCACAACTTTGAAACACAATACACGTCATTTGATTGTTGCTATGCGGCACTTGGAAGTTGTATGCACTTACTGGAATGATGTTACGTGCAACTTTGAAACATAGTATGTGTCATTTCATTGTTGCTATGTGGCACTTGCAAGTTGTACGTGTAGTTTGGTAGTTGACCACGCGCAATTTAAAACTTAGTACGCGTTACTTAAAAGTTGGTACACGTCACTTAAAAGTTAGTTACATGCAACTTAAAAGTTGGTACACATTACTTAAAAGTTGGTATGCATCACTTAAAAGTTAGTAAGCTTCACTTAAAATTTGGTGCATATCACTTTACCAGGAAAAGTATCTGTCAAGTGCTATTTTTATGGATTTTTAAAAATGAAATTTTTTAATCAAATTTGAACCAGGATGCTTTCTTGTTTTAAAATGTAGAAACAAACACAAAACACATAGAATAATTTGTTTCCTTATCCTAACCCACACAAAGTGTATGTTCTCGGATGTTATAACATCTCTAAACAAGAAATTCTTTCAAGCAAGCTACCTAAAGTCAAATTTGGCTCTTAATCATGGATTTACAAGGTAGGTTTGCTAATTAACATGGTTTGTAAGTGTAAATCCATTCAAACAAATGCAAATTCTCTTATACCCTCATTACAAGGTCCTCCCACACACATAAAAACATGGTTTTGCACAATCCCAAAGGACTAATAGAGGAGGTCAAGATTCTTAGCACTTATGTTTCACTTGATACTTTTGAGGATGAATGTGTTTACATTATAGTGGGTCAGATGTTATCACAGCGAAAGTGATTTTCTCCCACTTGGGTCAGTCCCTCTCACCGTCCTCGTAAGGCTATTCTCGGGAGGCAGGTCCTCTAAAGCTCTATCATGTTTATTTGGAAAGCAATAATGAAGTAAGTCAAGTTGGTTGGGGAATTTGATTCACTCAAAGAGTGAAGAGCATATCCCTACTACTTTTCTTAATTCCAAACACTTCAAACACAAATCGTAAATTTTGAACTTCTTAGCAAGGAGGTTTTTAGAAATGGAATGTTTGGTTCATTACCACCTTTCTTTCTATCACTCAAATCAAGCACTTTTGGATTTTTGATCAACTTCCACAAGTTGAGAGCATATACCTAATGTTTTCCTTAAGAAAACAATAATAGGTTTTCCCTATTAAGCTAATTTAGAAAAGAATGCCACAATTTGAGCAAATGCAAGCTTGTTTAGAAAAATACCTTTTCCATGTAGCTAGCAAAGGCTAGGATCATTTTTGAGCATTTTTCCTTTCTTTTTAACTCACCTAGTGGCGATCAATTCTTCTCTGTCTCCTCCAACAAGTTAGTCAACACAACCAACACAATGAGGGAAAACAAAGGAAATTGAAAAGACAAAAACTCAAAGATCACCTCTAAATTTGCAAATTTATTAAAGATCCTACCAATTTTAGTCTCAATTCAATGAAGGAAACTTCTTCTTTTAAGCTTTAACAATTTTAACAAAGTGTTCAAATAAATTCTCTTCCTCTTCTAGATTTTCCAAAATGGACAAATTGTGAAGTTCATTTGCATGTTTGGTAAGGATTCTTACCTCTTTATTCTCTTTGCAAAATCTATGTTGTGGATTTTGTACTTTTGGATGTCTGCTCATCTACAAATCAGAAAACACAGAGTATTAATTTTATGAATTTAATAATTTGTAAATTGAAAAATACAGAAAGCATTATGCATCATTTAATAGCTTTTACGTGACGATTTATTGATGCTTACATGGTATTTTAAAGTACTTTACGTGGCATTTATAGAGTTACTATGCACAACTTTAAGATATAACAGGCGTAAAATAACTTTCAAAGGCATGAAAACAAAATAGAAAAGATAGCATGCGGTAAAATAAATATGACAAGCGTGATTTGACTATTTAAATGTGAGACTTTGTTGGCAAAGGCGTGACTTTTGTCTTGGTACACGGTGAAAGAAATTTTGTAGGTGTGACTTTGTTATTTGTATGCGTGAACATTTATCTCATACGAGTCACTTTACAAGTGTACGTATCACTTTAATTTCTATACGCGTCACTTTAATTTGTGTGCGTGTCACTTTACCTGTAATCTGCAAATTTTAACAACAAAATATGCAAAAACATACAAATCTTGATAAAAAAAATAGAAGTTAGAGGCTCAAAGCCCCACGGTGGGTGCCATTTATTTATATATAAATCATACCTTCATGAAATTAGGGTACAATCAATCAATTCTATGGAAAGAAAATGTCTAATTTAACTCAAAGAATTGACAAAATAACAATAAGCATTCCATGGCTCTCTAACTAAGGAAGCTAATGAAGCTCTCAACCTTAATCTCCATTAGTGACAGTCCTAGAATGAGAATTGATGTATGATGATGCCTAATCTATCTCACAGCTCTCAAATTTCAATGCAATTCATTCAATTATGCTCTCAATTGCTCAAATTATTATCTCAAATTGATCTCGAATGCTATGCTCTTGATTAAATTCTCTATAGTGTACATGAAATTGCAATGAATGTCAAGGATTAATAATGCTCGTAAAATGCATGATATTTATAGGATTTCCCAAGGGTGGGGGGTAGAGTTAAATTGATCATGATCAAAGCATGGTTGAGTTGAAGGATTTCAAATGGTTTCAAATGGGGAGACCATTTAAATGGTGGTCTCAAAGGTTGGGACAAAGAGACAAATTGAGTGGTGATGATTTTGAAGAGTTAAATGAGTGATCAAGATTGCAAAGTTTGGAGTGATCCATGTGCTTTCAATCCTTTATTCTAATTGGCTCTTTGAATTCTTGTCTCCTTTGTTGAAAGAAATAAGTATTTAATCAATTCAATTAATTAATTAAATTAGCCATGCAAGGGATAGGTTGATTTTGATTTTTGATTTAAACTATACAATTAATTAATTAAATCAATTATATAGCTTTGATTTATCCCTTTTAGGCTTATATTTAATTAATTGATCCTCTGATTTGATGTAATTTAGTCCCTTTTGATTGAATTAATCCATTTGATTTGATAAAATTGCCTTTTGATTTGATGAAATACACTTGACTAATTTTAGGTGTCTACACATACCAACACCCCCATGCAAACAAATGCATCACACCTCATCTAACCATGCACAAAACATACATTTAGAGTTGCAAGTATCTCATCCAAAGTCACCACAGAGAAATTAGGTTCTAGAAAATAGCTCTTCAACAAATTCACAAAACTGCAAGATTTTTCCTTGACCATGTAAAACCTACAAAACTACTGAGTTCAAAAACACCCATGCACATCCATACCTACTTCACATCTAGAAGACTCAAAAGTCTAAAAAAGTACCAAACAACTTAAGCCATTACAATGGATTCTCATAGATGAGCATCACCATAGATTTTTAAGGAAAATGTATGAACCCCTGAGATCTAACGAAAAGAATCCAAGCCATGCAAGTAGAATCATCCAAGACGATAGAGAAATACACAAATTCCAAATTAAATGCTAATTGCTAAAATACAAATCCAATAATTGTAAACCGGGAATCTTTAGTCAACATAGGCAATTGTCAAATCAATTTCCTCTTCAAATTGAAAATATATAACAATATCTTCCCAAAACTTAGCATCTTCCAAGTGGTTGTCAACAAATAGGAAAAATTTAATATCATCACCTACCATGTAGGATGCCACCTCACTGAAAGGTCCCACAAAGTGAATGGAAAATTAATAAATTAATAACTCACGGTAAATAAATAAATTAAATAATTCAACATATTAAGACTCTAAAATTGCAACACCTTAATCCCAACACATGGAAGCTTATAATTCTAAATGATGCTTATTGTTATACTTATGCTTTGAATTGTACTCTAATAATATAAATAAAAAACATTAATAAATAAATAAAACATAGACTCTACGAGACTGACAACTGAAGAAGATTTGTGTGCATATGTACCTGACTTTTGAAATCTGAAAATTCTAGGATACGAAGGAATAGCCTAAGATCTCCCTTGTAAACAAGATTAGGTTGATTACCATTGCTCTTCAGACTGTGAGAGAAGACCCCATTCTATTCTTGTATCTTTGTTGGCATAATGTTTATTTCATGGTATCTACAGTAGTGTGTAGGTGAGAATTCAATGCACATTCTAGAATTCTCTCTGTGGAAGACTCCAAAATTATCCTCCTCTACCTCTTTTGTAGCCTCTGAAAAATTTTATGGAGGCCTGCATACAATCTATATATACAACAACCTCCTTGCTTTATCTGTGTAAGAAATTGTGTAGTGATTTGCATAATGAAATTATAATTTCATAGTGTTGATAAGTTGCTCTGTTCTGTTGTTTTTATTGTGCAAATCTGCTCCGTTTTACTGTATCTTTTTTATAAGTAACAAAATCTAATATGTTTCTCTTTGTTTCTATGTGAGTTTTATATTTTTCATAATGGTATCAGAGCACACTTCAATCTTGGACTGTAATGTGAAGAATTTGTAGTGTGAAGTTCTGATTTCTTTTTGGAGGCTATAATTTGGTTGAGCGGCACTAACTTTTTTTTGTGGGAAGTGAATATATTGCAGTAAAGAGAAGAATTCCTACACAAAAATTGGTGAGAATTTTCCACTTTTTTCTGGGTATTAAAGATCTTGAAGTGTGTTTCATTCTCATCCAAAATGGGGGGAATTTGATATAATAGATTATCTTGGAGTTTCTCTTCACATAGTAAAATTAAATGGGAAAAATTATTATGTTTGGTTATCTCATATAGAAATTACTCTAACTCTTCAAAATTGTTTTGAGATTGTTACTGGCAGTGAAAAAAGACCAGCAAATACTGGAAAAGATCAAGAAAATTGTGATAAAAGAGATAAAATGGCAGCAACACTTATCAATCTTACACTTTCAGACGAAGTTTTTCCATAAGTTCGTAATGAGAGAAGTGGAGTCAAAGTATGAGATATTTTAAAAAATTTGTATCATAATTCAGGTGATGTATGGATCTTATCTCTCACCACATAATTATATAATATGAAATTGTCAAGTTCGCAAGAATTAGTCACTCATCTAAGTAAATTAAAGGAAAAGAAAAATGAGCTTTCTTCTCTTGGAAAGGATATATATGATAGAGATTTTGTGTAAATTATATTACAAAGTCTTCCAGGATCTTATCACTCATTTATAAGGGGATTAGATACTACAGACAAATTAAAAAGTATTAATTCAAATGAATTATGTGCTAAACTAGTTCAACAAGAGAAAAGACAAATTAAAGAAAGAGAATCATTTGATAGTGAATCTGAAGCATTCATAATGAAAGGAAAACAATATTACAAAAAGTCACAAGATAATCAATATAAAGAAAGAAATTGGAAGTGTGAAAATAAAAGTATAGATTATAATACAAGTAAATGGAAATGCAATTATTGTGGCAAGATGGGTCATAAAGAAAATGAATGTTTCAAAAAGAATAGAGATACAGAGAAGAAGAAAAATAAGTCTACTAAATTTGTTGATTATAAAAGGAATTTTTTTTGTGTTGCACTTAGGCCCCGTTTGTTTGCAGGAATTGGAATTGAGTGAAAACCTTATTATCACAAAATCAGGTTTTGAAATCCTGGTTTTGCATCTTGGGGAATTGGAATTTGACTCAAAACCTTATTATATCAAAACCAGGGTATGATTTCTAATTCCATCTATTAGTAGGAAGATGATGCCACTCATTTTGGTGTCTAAACCTGGTTTTACTTGACAAATCCAGAATTGCAATTTAGAGAAACAAACAGCGGATTTGCAAAAATGAGAAGTGTCACTCCCAAAACCAGGAAGTGTCACTTCCAATTCCTGCAAACAAACGGGGCCTTAAAGAAAATAATTCTTTAAGGAAGATTGGGTTACTGATTCTGGTGCTAAACAACACATGTCTCATAATAAGGAGCAATTTGAAACAATTAGAGAAAGTAGTGTAGAGAAAATAAATTTGGGAAATAATAGAGCTTTAGAAGTTAAAGGGACTGGAAATGTCAAAGTTGATAATGGTGTGTTCAAAAATGTGAAGTTAGTTCCTGAGTTGAAAACAAATCTAGTTTTTGTATCTAAAATTGCAAATCAAGGATATAAAATAGAGTTCTACAATGATAAATGTTTAATCAAGGATGTGAGCAATAATTATTGACTGACTGCAATTGGTTAAATGGAGAATGGATTATATAAATTTTAAGAATTTACTTCTAACAATGGAGATGAGAATCTATGTGCTATTGTCAAATATGATTCTATGAGCAGGTTATGGAATGAACAAATGGGACATATCAACTATCAAAGTCTCAAGCTTATGGAGAAACTACATATGCAACATGGGCTTCCTAGGATCTCACTAATTCTTAAGGTATGTGAAGGATGTGAAATGGGAAAGCAATAAGTGGAAAGTTTTCCATAAGGTAAATCATGGAGGGAAAGAACTCCTCTACATTTGTTTCATAGTGATGTAATGGGTCCTTTTAAAAAATACCTTCACTTGGAGGATCAAGGTATGTTCTCACCTTTATAGATGATTGTACTAGAAGACTTTGGGTTTATTTTTTGCAAAAGAAGGATGAAGTGTTTCAAAATTTTAAACAGTTTAAAGTTTTGACTGAAAAACAAAGTGGAAAATGGCTAAAAATAACAAGAATAGATAGAGGGATTGAGTATATGAATAAAGCCTTCTTAAAATTTTGTAAAGAACATGGCACAAAGAAAGAATTAATAGTTTCTTATTCACCTCAACAAAATGGGATTGTTGAAAGAAAAAATAGAACTATAATGGAAATGGCTAGGTTTATGCTTCACTCTAGAAATATAGATGCAAAATATTGGGTTGAAGCAGTTCATACTACGGTATATATCTTGAATAGAACACCTACTAAGGCAGTTTTGAACATAACACCAGAAGAGGTATGGAGTGGAAGAAAGCCTACACTATCACATTTTAGATTCTTTGGTTGTAATACATATGTTCACATTCCTGATGAAAGAAGGACCAAAAATGAAAGGAAAAGTGAGAAGTACATAATGGTTGGGTATAGTGAGGAGTCAAAAGGATATAGGTTATACAATCCTAAAATAAATGAAATTCATATCAAAAAGGATGTATGGTTTGATGAAGATATTAAGAGTCATAATCCTCCTACATTATCTTACTTTCCAAATTTGATTGAAGAAGATAAGTCCACTTCTACTAATGATAAAAACTAAGGTGTGCAATCTTCTCCAAGAGGAGAAGGAACACAAGTTGAAGAATCAAGTGAAAGTGATGAAAAAAATACATGAAAAACTAGAAGCATTCATGACATTTACCAAGAAGGTCCTAGAAATATGTTTGCTAACTATGCTCTCATGGCTAAGGTGATGCAGGTTGACACCCCAAGCACATATGAAGAAGCAAAAGGAAAAGATGAATGGGAAGAAGCTATGCAAGAGGAGTACAATTCTTTGATGAAAAATGAAACTTGGGAATTGACAACACTTCCATAAGGAAAAAAATGTGGTTGGTTGCAAGTGGACCTATAGAACAAAGTTCACATCAGATGGAGCTATAGAAAAACACAAAGCAAGGTTAGTGGCTAAAGGTTTCTCACAAACAAAAGCTATAGACTATACTGAAACTTTTTCTCTAGTTGCTAAAATGACTTCCATTCATACAATAGTTTCTTTAGCTGCAAAGTTTGGTTGGAAAATATTTCAAATGGATGTAAAAAGTGTTTTTCTACATGGTGATTTAAAAGAAGAAATTTATATGCAACA